>AYEL01072089.1:0-14043 GCA_000484575.1 Olivierus martensii
AATTTCTAAAAATATATCTGAAAATATATATTTTATCTATCAAAAATCAATAGTTCTATTAATTTTTGATAGATCAATTTGATACAAATAACATCAATTCCAGAAGAATAACTAAAGACACTTATTTTGTTTATTCAAAAAAAATTAATGCTTTATTGTAATTAAAAACTTTATAACAAAGAATCACAAGCACTTTGAGCAGGAAAAATACACTATTTTATTATTAGATATATACTACTTATACTAATAATAACTTCCAGTAATGTTTTTAGCTTTCTATGCACTCCTCAGCCGGTTCTCTCAAATGAGCCTCATTTGAAATAACCAGATGTGGGGGGCCATAGAAAGCCAAAAACATTACTGGAAGTTATTATTAGTATATGTAGTATATATGTAATAATAAAATAGTGTATTTTTCCTGCTCAAAGTGTTTGTGATTCTTTGTACTCCTAGAATCAGCAGAACTTGCTAGTTTATGATTATAAAAATTTTATTTTACTTCTGTTTGTTTAGATCTTAGTTCATGTGTGTTTCACTTCAATAATGATGCTTCAAAATGAGAAATTTATAAAAATTCAAAAAAAATTTTTGAATATAATTTCTTCACTTCTTTACTTACAGGTGCAAGCCAATGATCTTTTCTATTGACTTTTTCTTTTCTCTTTTCTTGTTCTTCAATAATCTCATCCAGAACATTTTTTCGTTTTCTTGCTTCACTGCTCTGTTTATTTGAATCTGATTCATGATTAGAATTAGATGATGATGGCTTTGATATTAATTTATGAAGTGGTCTGCAATAATAAAAAATTTATAGATTATTAAGACCATGTTATTATCTTTTACATAAATGCTTTAACAGATTTAACCTTGCTTAGCAAGACTTAGTATAATGATAAATATTATTGTTGTTATGATGTACCTTAATAATCATATTCATTTATTACATTTTATACTTAAGCTGGATATTTTATTGGTATTTGTATTAACTGTGACAAAAATGTTATTTATTTTATTATATTAATATTTCTGTAAATATATTTTTTTATAAAAGTTAAAAATTGCAATATCTAAACGGAAACTTATGGATATATTTAGGCTTCCCTATGGTATGCTCTGAAATGATGTTATCCACATTAATATCTAGATAGAAAGCAATATAAAATATATGAAGAAAGAAAAAGTCCACTAATAAACTTAATACTGCCATTATTTAGCAATTTTATAAAGTATTTCCAGTACAGAAAGTATAATTACAATTAATAGAAAAAGCAGAACTAATACTCTGTCTATCATTAAACTAAAAAGCTAAACTAAATACAGCTCTAAGACAGGAAAAAAACATATTTATTCAAATTACAAGGCAGTAGCGCTTTCGATTTTCTAGAATCCTCTTCAGCTACTAACGAATTACATAAAATTATTCTATAAAATGCCACGTTTTTACATTTTACAATTTAAAGATAATGTTGCTTATTTTTTATGTTTTAAACAAATTATATTGCATTATTATAGCAACATTATCTTTAAATTGTAAAATGTAAAAACGTGGCATTCTATAGAACAATTTTATGTAATTCGTTAGTAGCTAAAGAGGATTCTAGAGAATCGAAAGCGCTACTGCCTTGTAATCTGAATAAATATGTTTTTTTCCTGTCTTAGAGCTGTATTTAGTTTAGTTTTTTAGTATAATTACAATTCACTACAAAAAATCCTTATATATGTTATAAGGATTTTTGCATATATATCTGATTGAACAGAAAGTTCTTGCACTTTTTAGAACTTTCTAGAACAACATTTTTCTAAAACATTCTAGAATGTTCCATGGAAATATAAACAGGTCAGGTTACGTGCTATAAGAAAATATCAAATCCAGTCCTCTCACTCTACATGACCAACCAATATCCACTAACCAAAGAGCAAGTTTGCCTGCTCCTCCTTTATGACTATTATTTCAACAAAAAAGCAGCAAATTCTATCACTGACATCAATGCTGTGTCGGCCTGGACACTGTCGCCAGAAGAACTGCATACAATTGGTACAAACACTTCAAAAGTGGAGATCAGAACCAAGAAGATCATGCTCTCTGTCTTCTAGGATTCTAAAGGAATCATCGAGTCATGTTCGAGTAGCTGCTGTAAAATACAACCATCAACGCAACTTTCTACTGCAAACAACTCGACCGTCTGCAGCAGAAACTGGCGGAGACCTGCCCGGAACACCAGAACACCATCCTGCTGCATGACAATGCACGGCCACATATGGCTAGGCAGACTTGCCAGAAGCTACTGGACCTGAACTGGGAGGTCTTGCCCTACCCGCCGTATAGTCCTGACATTGCACCTTCCGATTACCACCTGTTTGCCATGCTTGACCGTCACATGGCTGGCAAGGAGTTCCATAATGAAGCCGACTTGGAGGCCAGCCTGACCAACTTCTTCGAGTCGCAGCCGCCAGAGTTTTATTGAGATGGCATCCATTCGCATAAGCATTGGCAAGAAGTGGTCAACAACAGTGATTACACTGATGATTGAAGTCAATTCTGTATAAAAAATTTTCTTGGCTAAATAAAATGTGTCCAAAATAGTGTGAGAACTTTCTGTTCAATCAGATAATTTGAATTTCCTATATCAGAGCTGTGTAAACCTTATTATATATGTATATCTAAAATTTAATAATAAATATAATGAACTAATGATGATATCTGGAAAAATAATAAATGTTCAATAAAATCTTTTTATACAAACAATTGTATAAAAAATTTTTTACAATATAATTGAAATAAAAATATTTCGACCATATTAGAAAACAACTAAATTAAACATTACAATGTACATTACAAATAAACAAAATTACAATATTAAATAATTAAAATAAATCAGATGATAATGTCCAATCTTCATAAATGAATATTTATTTTAGTGACATACAAACATTGCTAGTTATAACAGCAGGGAAAATTTAACTTGTCACATGCCAAAAATGAAACTGGTATAAACAAGCTGACTAAGTAATTAACCCTAATTAAAATGCAAAAAAATCATCATATCACTATTTTCATCAAAATCTTTTGAAATTTTTACCGATTAACTTTTGCTCTCTTTCTAACAATGTAGGCATTTTTTTCAAGTTTTATTTTTCCAAAAGTTTTCATTCTATATGTGAGATTGCCTAAAACATGATTTTTTTATATGAAGATTTAGCCAACCAAAATTGTTAAATGTTTATTTTTAGATATCAGCTGATCCTCTAAATAAAGTAAGCCATGAATGAAGAAATTTGAATAACACTAAATCAATAAAAAACCAATTGGTATGCAAATTTTTATTAATAAATATTAATTAAGATATGTACTGTAATTAATCCAAATTTACATAAATTTATTGAAATAGTATCATTATTATTAATTATTTATATTTGTTGATGTGTGTTCTTTTATTTCAATAATTTTAATTTTTTATAAATTTTTAAATTATAACAGCAAATCTAATGTAAACAAAAATCCTGTGATAACATACATAAGCAACTATAATATTCTTTACTTTGCTCTAATTGGACTTTAGATGATTGATACACAATACTCCCAATACTACACTTCCCAGAATGGAATAGGCTTGGCAGGAAAAGCAAAGGAAAGGAATAGTTGCAATACCATGCCACATCTCTTTTTACGACAGATCTTTGTTTACATTAGTATTTTCTTGTTTTTGACAAAAATACAGAGAAAATGAAATAAAATATCAATGGCTAATGAAAAGTATTGGCTATTCTAACAGAATTAAGCAATATTTTGGTATTATCTATATTATTTTTAAAATTTTAAGATTTCATAATTTATCTTTTAAAAAATTTTGGAAAAATTTTAATTAATTATTTCAACACATAATCAAAACAATATGAACACAATAACTTAGAATATAGCAAAAGAGTAGGAGAAAAATACTAATTTTCGAAAAATATTGAATCAAATAATAAAAAATTTTGGAAAAATTTTAATTAATTAATTTTATTTCAACACATAATCAAAACAATATGAACACAATAATCTAGAATATAGCAAAAGAGTAGGAGAAAAATACTAATTTTCGAAAAATATTGAATCAAATAAATTTCCATGAAAATCTTTTAAAATAATGAATTTTGGCCAGCAAACATTTAGGAATCATCATCAGAATGTTATTATAATCCTTTTTAAAAATTCTAAATACAATTATAATAAACCAATTAGGATGGGTCAAATTGCAGTTTTAAAATTATATTGTTTGCCCATACTAAGTATGGTATAATAAGTTCATATCTACTGTTGATAAGTGATCTTGAACATCACATTATGTCTTTAGCACAAAACAGATTAAATATTTTGGTAAATATTAACGGCATATTCATCACTGAACTTAATACTGACATATTGAAACAATGCAAGATATAATTATAAAATCATAGACAAGAGAATATATAAAACATATTATAAAACTTCATAAAATTTGGATGTAAATTTGAAGTTATGATGCTTGTAATTTAAATGAAGATATAATAAAGATAAAAGGTAGAAAATATCAAAAAAATGGGAAAATCAGAACTGGTTTTTGCCATTAGTCAATAATTACTTTCTTAGTACTTTTATTACTTACTTTGCTTTAGGAATGATTTTTTCTTTTGTCTTCTCAGCTAAGGTAAACACCACTATAATAAATTTTAAATTAAATAATTAAAGATTAAAGACACAATTTATTCTAAAATATATATAATATGAACAAATAACAAATTAACAAAACTAAAAGTATATTGAGTAAAATTAAAATTGTAATGGGCTTAACATTTAAAGTTTAAAAAAGTTCTTTATTATTTCAATTGTAATTATTTAGATGAAAAGGCATTATTGGGAAAAATAAATATTTTATTGAATTAGAAATTATTTTTAATAAAAATAACTGTTTCTAAATCAATTTTTGATCTTATAATACCTTTCTCTTCTTCATTTTCTCTCTTTAACTCTGAATAATTAGAACTTTCATTTTTGATTTCATCTTTACTAATTCCTTTATCTTTTTCTATCTGTAAAAAAAAAAATAGTGATCAGTGTTATATCACCAGCATATGGCATGTATATATATCAGTATCAAATTTCATATATATACAGTTATATTTTAACATCATTATATATATAAGCATTGAATATGTTTTAAAATTAACTACAACTATTTAATACAATTAAGTATTGAAAATCTGAAATATTTAAACTATTTTCAAATTTTAATTTTATGATTTTCTGTCTTTATTTTACACATTTTCATTTTTTTATTAATTTTAATATGAAATAAAATAATAATTTTCTCTTTGTAAAGTTTAAAAAAAGCCATAAGATTTGTGTTTGTATAATTACAGCATATTCAGTATGATTATAATTAAATATATTTCAGTTAAAAGATATTATTAAATGCTTAATATTTGTGAATCAGATAGAAATTAAATTTTTCATATAAAAATTTAAATAATACCAATTTATGAATCATTCATTTTTTTATATTCTATAGTGAATATAAAAAGCTATTATTTATTTGGTTACATATTTATTTAATATATCATTTAAAAAATATTTCTTCACTATTTTTGCAACTGATAAAAATCCAAAGCAAAGACTGTTCCAATTGTAATCTGAATTATTCTATCTAAATAATAATGTCAAATCTCGTATTTCATCTTGAAAATATTTTTAAATTTAAATGTTTTCTGACAAAGTTAAATATAAAATTATGAAGTTGGTTTTCATGTTGTCTACACATAAAAAAGAAAAAAAATTATATTTCAAGAATACTTGGAAGAAACTAGAGAATTTTGGTTTGTAATAAATAGTATGAACTTTATAGGAGAACCAAATAGTTTCTTATAAGAACTTCAATTTAAATCTAGTTAGGAATATATTCATTTCTACAAGATGAATGTTAAAATATTAATACTATTAGTTTTTTAAAATTAACTTCCTTCAAAATTAATTATTTTACAGACTCTAATTATTACAATTGTTGTTATTTTATTGATTAATGTGATATCAGTAACACTTTAAAATCTGATAACTTAATTAAACCAATCTTTAAACATGCATTACATAAATATATTTAAAAAGTTTTAAACCAAAACCTGCTTTTCTATAAATTTTGCTATTCTTTCTTCATCATCTAAATTCATTTTTTCTTTTTTTGCCAAAGCTTCTTGTCTTCGTATAGTTTCAGGATCTCGATCTATGTAACTAAATATAAATTCAACAAACATATGAGAATGTCACTAAAGAAATATAAAGCATTAATTTTTTAATTAGCCATTAATTGTTAATTACCTTATAAACCATCCTTTATCAGTATAGTCCACTACACAATGTCCTTCTCTTCCTAACCATTTAACAAAATCTGTTAATGTTTCCCATCTTGTAGCATTCATATGAAGATGATGTCGATCTGAAATATATTCTTGATAGACTTGATTCGCATGCACTCTTTTTGTGCCTATAGTATAAAATTACACTTTATTATAAGTTGCAAAATTTAATTAAAATAAATTTATGTATTTATTAAATATTTAATCATATTTTAAAAATATAGTTATACAAAAATATTCTCATTATTATATTGTGGCATACATATTATGAAAAACTATATATATTTGTAGGGGATCCTCAATTTATGACTATGTTCTACTTAAAATTTTCTCATAATTTGATTATTATGAGAAACATGATATACTTAGAACATGATTACCATTATTCATAACAATATAAATGAAAGATAAGTTCCTTAACCAGTAAAACTCAGAGTAATTAATACAGTTTTAAAAATGTATATAGTACAGTAATATTGAATTAAATACTGTTTATTTTTTATGATTAGGAAAACATATATCTCGTTCTGCCAACAATTTATATAGATAAAAATAAAAAAGTAAAATATAATTACACTCATATATAAAATATAGTATCAAAAATAATCATAAACTTTTAACTAGATTTATTTACATAACATGCTGAGATTTGTTTTATTTATAAATTCAATTAGTTCAGAATGAGAAGTCAGGTAATGAATTTCCAAGTAATACTACATTCTCCATATAGAAATGTTTAAATCTATATCATTTTTATCACTTTTGAGTTATGCATATGGTCGGTCATTTTCAATAGGTCTGGATCATTTTCAATTATTTTCAGGCAAATATTTTTTTGTCTTAATGTTTAAATCTATATCATTTTTATCACTTTTGAGTTATGCATATCAGTTATTTTCAATAGGTCGGTCATTTTCAATAGGTCTGGATCATTTTCAATTATTTTCAGGCAAATATTTTTTTAGGATGAATTTTTTCATAGCAAGCAATTTAAATGTAAACATTTCTTTGTAATTTATGGAAATTTTTGAGCTGAAACAAAATAGAAAATGAAGCAGCATTTTATGCCACCATGGCTGATATTATTAATCACTGATATCAATTATTTAAAATTAAAATTATCATAAGATGAGGATCTCCATATAATAAATATTTTATCTTTTTAATAGTTTGTAATACTTACCAAATCTTCTACTGAGTAATTCAATAAATGTGTCCAGAAACTCTCTTAATTAAAAATAAAGTTTATATTAATATAATATTGATTCAAATATTATATGTTATGCTTATTTTAGAAAATATTAAATTATTTTATGAAAATCTTACTTTGAAAATCTATCAATATATTTATATGGATTTTCTGCAAATAACAATAATTGTCGTTGATGAGATTCAGAAGTTGTATGGCATTTGAAGCCATTCTAAATATTTTTTAAGAAAAATTTAACTTTATTAGAAAATAATTTAAATTTTATAATAAAACGTTTTTTAAAATTCAATTATTAAAATCAAAGGAACATATTCATATACTTAATAAAAAAATTGAGTTAACAACTAATAGCTTATAAAACAGTATAAACTATATTAAAATGATAATAATTTTCAATTTTTTATGTACTTTTTCCCATAAGAATCTGTTATTTCTGTTTTAGATGAACTGAGATTTAAATATTTTTATTTTTCATTTATTATTATTTTTTTAATCTACAGTATTTAATAAAATATAGTATATAAGCTCTTATACACATAATATTTACTTCATCTTTGATGTATTAAAACAAATATCAAATTTTTAGAATTTTACATTTAGAGTTTTATTTTAAATGCTAACATATCCAACAGATATAATTAGATGCTTAACTAATGTGTTAACCATTCCGGATTGAAATATTAATTGTACTGAACTTTATGTCATGTATTTTTTCTTAAATAAATAACTTATTTAAAAATTATTATACATATAAATTAACATAAAATAAAAGCAACGTTAAATAAGACAGCATATCTCATGCTGACAGATCTGTAAGTTGTCTTACTTCTTTCAAGCATATTTTATCAATTATTAATTTGTTTTTGCTTTCACAGATTCTCTACATATTCTCAATAATTAAATTCAAATAAATTTATGATATTTGTTAAGATGGTTCAAATTAATGTCAAAATATTCTTAAAATAATTATTTCTATATCATATCTTTATAAAATTAAATCCTTATTTTAAATCTGTCATATCTTCTCTTAAAATTGACAAACCATTAATTGTAATGAAAAACTCAAAAATTATTATTTTTGTAAATCATATTTAATTGTTCTATATGTATTCTATATGTTATAATTGTTGTGAATATCACTTCAATTTACATTTTCCGTGTCATTTAATTTAAAAGATATATTATATAAAAGATAAATAAAAAATTTAAAGATGTTCTGACAGTATGACAGAGCATATTTTTTTGGATTCATAAGATCATGTGCAACATACAATTCATTACAATAAATTCACTATTCTGAATAGGGATTATAAATTTAGTAATTATATTTAATCATAGGGATTGAGAGGAAAGCATTTTCAGTTTATTACTATTTGGAACCAATAAATGACAATAACAAACATTTTGTAATCTTATAAAAAAATTTATTGACCACATTATTAATAATATTTATAAATAATAATTTCTTTTACATGAAAAGTTATTTTTTACATTTTACACATTGAATAAAATAAGTGACATGATGAAAGCACAACAACCACAATTTTAACATTTGAATTTTGATACTTCCTATAAGAAGTTTAATTAATCATACTGTTCCATTGTCACAAACTGTTACACAACTTGCAAAAAAGGAAGGGAAGAAAAGTTTAAAAATTCAAACTTTTGAATATTGTAATTTGTGGATAATTCCATAAATTATAAAAAATATTCCAATATTCAGTTATTTAACTGAATATTGGAATATATAAAATATAAAATAACTGAATATAAAAAACCTGAATTATAAAATAACTGAATATCTTTAAATAATTTCCAATATAAACACAAAACAAATATATATCTGAATCTACTAACTCCAAATAACAGCACTACACGCAGTATAGTTACAACTTTTCCTGCAGACTGCACATCGAATCCGCGGCCCATACAGGAAGGCAGCACCGACAGACAGCACGCTACTGACACGGCTACTCGGCATTCTGACGTAACCGCACATTTTTTTATTATATATAACAGCTATGAAAACTTTGAATCCATTTTTTTCGGAATTGGCTGAATAGTGCGCACTAATATTTTATCATATTAACACATGAAGGGTAAACTACCACCACACAAAGTTTGATTCCAAAGTTCATTTCCCAGACCGCGCTCTCTCCTTGTTAGACAGAATTACGAATCTTAGATATGACCAAGGCGACATATTTGTGAAATACGATTTAGAAAACCTCTATCCCTCTCTGCGCCTAGAACCCATATCTCTCCTTTCTTACAGATTTTTATTAGAGAATCTACCAGAATCTCACACCTGCGCACAACTGATTAGAGATATAACACACATGATTTGTTACAATTTGTATTTTCTGTATAGAGGTAGATATTATCAGCAGTTAAGAGGCATACCGATCGGTAGCCCAATTGCAGGCGATCTTGCAGAACTAACTATTAGAAGCATAGAAACTGAGATAGTAAGTAGATTCCAACCATCCCTGAAATTCTACATACGCTATGTCGATGATCTGCTAACCATTTGGACAGACAACCATCATATTAGTAAACTAGCAGAGGAATTCACAAACGAAGCCTACGGACTGGTACTAAAAAAGGATCACGAAGGCAGGGAAGAAACTAATTACCTTGATATTAGAATAATACCAGAGGGAGAACACTTAATAACAACAGTCTACCGCAAACCCATATACGATCCAGTGATTATCCCTAAGTGGTCAGATGACCCAATGATTTACAAGAAAGCTGCATTTAGTTTCTTTTTTCAAAGGGCCATCAAGTATTGTGTGAAAGAAACAGATAAGAAAAAAGAGATAGACTATATTGTTAAGATGGGACAGGAACATGGGTACAAGAGACCTTTTATCTTAAGTATATATAAAGAAGTTAAGAGGAAGTCCAACAACCAGACACGAGGACCCAACAAATAGGCAAACCATGATGGACCAGAAGACATATATACCGATACTGCATAGCCTAAAAGATTACCAGTTTATGAAGAGGTTAGCAAGTAAACAAGGAAAAAGAGTAACAACCAGGAGGCTACCAACAGTTTTTAATATGTTAAGAAATGAGAAGGACCCCATGAGAGAAACAGAACAGGCAGGTGTGTATGAAATACCAATAAGAGACATGGCAAATGGCGAACACTCAAAGTACATAGGAGTCACATCAAAATCATGGAGCAGAGACTCTGCGAGCACAAAAACAACATCCAGAAAGGAAATATGACTACAGCACTAGCGGTGGAGGCCTATGGGAGTAATATAGAGATAGGTTGTGATACAGCTAAGATCATAGGACAGGTGGGTAAAGAAGAACATAAATATCTAATAGAGGCATTGGAGATAATAAAAAGACAATGTGAAGAAAAATTACTAAACGAAAAAATAACAAGTGTACCCAAACCATGGGAATACGCCATGAAGATGTAATACGATTTAACAAACAATTTAAATATAATATAGTAATATGTTTGTAAATAATATTTTTTCTAAATAAGTATTGTATGTAACCATAGTAATCTTGTTGTTGGAACTATTTAATTTAATTTTTTCAGTTAAGTATTTATAATTTGAATGGAATTCTATAGAACACAAAAATTTTTTTTGTTAAAAATTCTAGAACAACATAAGTAACTGTATATGAACCTGAGGATGGCTTGCAAAGGCCAAAAATGTTAGTTCTAATAAATTTTTAAAGTGTAATACTCTGCTGCTTGATAGTGCTTTCTAAGTTATATAAATTTTGATAAGAGTTAAGCAGTTGCTTTTTAACGAACCACGGATTGTTGTATTTTGTGTGCTCAAAATAGACAGGAATATACTAATTCCAAAAAAACAGCACTACACGCAGTATAGTTACAACTTTTCCTTTAAAGTTGTAACTATACTGCGTGTAGTGCTGTTTTTTTGGAATTAGAATATTCAGATAGGGTTAAGCAGTTGGTGTAAATAAGCATTGATCTGTTAGACAGGAATATTGTGTTCAGAACTTGGAACACCGTTCATCGCAACCAGAGACAAGAGGTTTCGTTTTCATTCACTGCAAATAAGTATTGATCTGTTAGACAGGAATATTGTATTCAGAACTTGGAACACCGTTCATCGCAACCAGAGACAAGAGGTTTCGTTTTCATTCACTGCTAACAAGTCTGGGTGAGTCCCGTCTTTGCTTAGTTCCTTAATCATGGTAGATTTGAAGGCACTTAAAACTAAAAAGAAGGTTTTCAAGAGTAACATTACTAAACTTAGAGAAAGAGTAAATGCAATGATTGAAACGGCTGACCTGGCCCAAGTAGAGTTATTTGATTCTAAAACTAAATCGTATGTAGAGGAATTAAATGAGCTCTTTGATAAAATTTTCTTAAATTGTGAAGATAAAGAACTTGACGAATTTATTGAGGAAAAGAGAATTATTCAAGACACCTTGGACGATGTTCATCTTACTATTAAACGAAATTCCTCACGGAATAACATTTTGAATGATAATAGTTCAGTTAATTTAAAAGATATTTCAGTTGCAGAAATAAATTTACCCAAATTATCTCTTCCTGTTTTTAATGGTAAATTGGATAAATGGATCGAATTTTCTGATTTATTTTCTGCTTCCTGTCCATAAGAACAACAATCTGTTTAATGCTCAAAAGCTACAATATTTGAAGTCTGCATGTAAGGGAGATCCACTGAAAATTATTAATTCAATTCCAATTAGTGATGCTAATTACGAGATAGCTTGGGGACTGCTTGTTGAACAATATTCGAATAAGAGAGACTTGACTAATGCTCTCATCAAAAAATTAATATCGCAAACTCCTACCATCGAAACAGCATCTTCGCTTTTAAAACTAGTTGACGTCACCAATGAATGTATTCGGTCTTTAAAAGTTTTAGAACAAAATATAGAAGGATTCAGTGACACCATAATTGTCTATTTACTTGTCAAAAAACTAGATCGAAGTACACATGCTTGGTGGGAACACTCCTTAAAAAAAGGATCAAATGGGAACCTTAGATCAATTATTATCTTTCTTGAAGGATCATGCTAGGACTTTAGCTATTGATAAGACGTCACAGAACGACCTTAAAAAACAATCAAAATCAAAAATTACTACTTTAGTATCAGTGTCAAATATTTGTGCATTATGTAAAAATGATCATTGTTTATTTAAGTGCCCTGAATTCTTAAGCCTTCCTGTGAATAAACGAATTAAGTTTGTGAAAAATAACAACTTGTTATAATTGCTTATCATTGTTACACCAAGTAAAACATTGTAAAAGTTCAAATAAATGTAAGGTATGTAATAAATCACATCACTCTGTTTTACATATTGAGAGAGACCCGTCAATAAAAATCGAAGAATTGAAAATGAACAAGGTTCAGGAAATAGCTCCTTGTCACCTCAAACCATTATATTTACTCCTAATTCTAGTTCTAATTCAGCTGATAATCCTAATCAACCTACATCAAGTAAGGAGAACGTTTTTACAAATAGTTGCTCGTCACATAATTCTGAATTTGCCCTGATCAGCACAAAAGCCAACAACTATTATTGTACAGCAATTATCAAGGTCCGTGACAGTATGGGCAATCTGGTGAACTATAGAGCTCTCTTGGACTCAGGCAGCCAGGCCAATTTCATTTGTGAAAACTGTTCATCTAAGCTTTGTTTATCTAGAAATTATGCAAGGATTCACATTTCATGTTTGGACACCACGCAGGGCCATCTGGAACACACTTCTTACCAGGACAGATTCGTTGCTTTGAAAAGCAGTCGTGACGAGATCTTGGTAAAACAATATTTATTAGGAATAGCAAACATTTATCTTAATAATTACACTAAAATGAAAAATGTTAAAAAAGTCAACAGTACTAAAAGAAAATTATCAACATTAACAAGTTCATAAATTATCTTCTTTTAGGTTTGTGAAAATTAAGTAACATCTTTTTTTAGTATTTTAGATTTAAGTTCAAAATGTTATTTTTAGGTAAACTTTGGATTGGAACAAAATGGGATATTATACAATTATCATGTAAAAAACTATACTGGCTCCATTTATTAGTTTTCCCATTTATTTTCCAAAATTGTTAAATTTGAAAAAATGTGCCTTTTTCCTAGGTTGAATTTATAATTAAATTACAGACTGAATAAAATTGTATTCTAATTGTATTGTAAGCTTTTAAGTATATGCACAACTTTTGAAGCAAAATATATAAATACTGTATATATAATGTAACTGCATATTTGTAAATAAAAAAATATTTTAATTGTATTGCCTTATTCTTTTTTAAATGTGCAGAATTATATTCATTACATTTTAAATATTTATAAAAATTTGGTTTGAAATCATTTAGAAGAGAGAAATTCAAAAATATATAATTATATTTTGCATTTTATCATTTGCAGTTTTCTTCATTTAAATATTACCTTTTCTATTTAAATTAGCGGTGATTTA
>AYEL01072090.1:0-15636 GCA_000484575.1 Olivierus martensii
TATTTTTTTATTTTTTCTTTTGGTCCTATAACTAAAATTAAAAAACGATATCAGGATAGAGTATATTGACAACAAAATATAATTTTTTCGTGCCAAAAACTTAAAAAATAAAAAAGTTATGGCAAAATATCGAATATTAAGTATCATATTTCATATAATTTGGATCGTTAAAGAACGTTAATTTTTTTACTTTTAGAGAGGTTAAAGGTTAACCAATCTTCATGAAATGACTTTGGTCAACCCAACATTCCATAGATCTGGACCTATTGACATTTTATTAGGTATTAATGTCTTCATCCATTACTTACAGGAGTAGCACAATCTGATCCTAAGGATTCTCCACTTGCAATATCTTCAAAACTTGGTTGGATAATTTCAGGAACCATTACATTTGATTCTGAAGAACAAGCACCTATTTTAGTAAATAGTGTTCAACTACATACAAATGAATTGGTTCAAAAGTTTTGGTCTTTGGACTGAGCTCCAACAATAAATCCTCTTTCTGAGGCAGAACAGGAATGTGAAGACCATTTTAAACTCACTTACTTTCGCGATAATACTGGTCGTTTTGTTGTAAAATTGCCTTTTAAGGAATCCACATTGTGTTTAGGTGACTCAAGGGATTTAGCCATTCGTTGACTTAAGGGCTTAGAATATAGCCTCTCAAAACAATCTATAATTTATGAAGAATATAGAAAATTTATGAGAGAGTATTTAATAAATGGTCATATGGAACTAGTGTCTAAATCTGAACCGCAACCTTCTAGTGCATTTTATTTACACCACCATTCCATTATTAAGGTATCAAGTACAATGACCAAATTAAGAGTTGTCTTTGATGCTTCTGCAAAATCGACAACTGGTGTGTCATTGAATGACATTTTCATGATTGGACCTCACCTACAACATGAACTGTTTCCAATTTTATTGAAGTTTAGAATCTTTCCCATTGTCATATGTGCAGACATTGAGAAAATGTTCAGGCAGGTATTTATTAACCCTGAGGATAGAGACTTCCAAAGGATAACTTTGGAGAGAAAATAATCAGTGTTCTATAGAAAAATATCGGCTTACAACTGTCACCTATGGTACTACTTCTGCACCATTTTTATCCACTAGAGCACTTCATCAGCTCACACTAGATGAAAGGGATGCATTTCCACTGGCATCTGCGGCCACTTTAAATGATTTTTACATTGATGATTTGCTCTCAGGGAGTCAAAACCTAGACAAAGTCGCAATTTTAATATATCAGCTAATCCACATGATGAAAAAGGGTGGATTTACATTATGTAAATAGGTTTCTAATATACCTGAATTATTAAAGGATATTCCCGAAGAGTATAGGGAAAATACTGACGTGTTAACTATAAACAGTGATAAAGGAATAAAAATTTTGGGGATCAAGTGGAACCCAAAGAGTGATTTCTTCAGTTTCAATGTCTTAAACCATGACGAAAGGGAAGAATATTCTAAGAGAGATATTCTGTCAGAAGTTGCAAGAGTTTTTTGATCCTATGGGATGGCTTTCCCCTTGTGTAATTTTTATGAAAATACTTTTGCAAGAGTTATGGAATTGCTCACTAACATGGGATGAGCCAGTTGGTGAAGAATACAGTAGACGATGGAAACTATTTCACAAGGAATTAAGTGTAATTCAACAGTTGAAAATTCCACGTTTAGTATTATTTGCAAGGAAAACTAAGCTTCAATTTCATGCGTTTTGTGATGCTTCAGAGAAAGCCTATTGCGCAGTTGTATTCATCCGCTCTGTAGCAGTAGATGGAAGAATTAAAGTGAGCCTTTTGACGTCTAAAACTAAAGTTGCACCTATCAAGACTCAGTCGATACCCAGATTGGAATTGTGTGCTGCTCTCCTTCTGGCTAATCTTCTGAAGATTGTTTTGCAACATGTAAAATTTTCCAGGATTGAGACATTCGCATGGACTGATTCTACAATCACTTTAGCATGAGTCTCTTCAGAACCCCATCATTGGCAAACATTCGTCGGTAATAGAATTGCTAAGATTCAAGAAGCAATTCCTGAATTTCAGTGGAATCATGTCCGTGGACTTGAAAATCCAGCAGATTGTGGGACACGAGGAATGTCTCCAGCTGAGTTTGTAAATTATGATTTATGGTTTCATGGCCCTCAATGGTTAAGAGAGCTGTTGAAGGACTTGCCTCCTACTCAAGCATATGGAACTGAAGATGTTCTGGAAATTTTTTTGAAGGAAAAGGAGTTGTGTAGTCACTACCATTCAACTCCAGGATGATCACATAATCTATAGATATTCATCATGGACTCAATGTATACATGTTACTTCTTGGTGCCTAAGATTTTTAAACAATGCAACCAAACCAGCTCATAAATGTGAACTTGGATTTCTTTCAATTATTGAGTTATCCAAGGCTACTGCAATCATCCTGAAGATAGTGCAACATTAACATTTCAGCGAAGAAATATCTGCTTTGAAGCATGAAAGGGGTTTCAAATCAATTAGTCGAATCTTATCTTTAAACCCATTCCTAGATAGTGATGGACTTCTGCGAGTCAGAGGAAGGTTAAGGCATGCCAATGTCTCAGAAGATCAAAAGCATCCTATTATTTTGCCAAAATCTCACCATGTCACTATGTTAATCATTAAGCACTATCACATCACGTATCTATATGCCAGTCCACAACTTCTTTTGGCCATTATCAGAACAAGATTTTGGATCTTGAGGGGTCGAGATGCAGTTAGGAAATTTGTTAAGTGTGGTATCAAATGTTTCCGTGCTTCGCCATCAAGTGCCAATCAAATAATGGGAGACTTGCCATCATTACGAGTATTACCAAGCCACCCATTTTCAAAAACAGGAATTGATTATGCCAGACCCTTTATGTGTAAGACAATTAGAGGTAGAGGCATCAGATCCTACAAGGTCTACATCGCTATTTTTATTTGTTTCGCCACTCAAGCTGTTCATCTGGAGTTAGTGTCGGATTTATCAACTCCAGCATTCTTTATTTGCGCTGAAAAAACATCGCCCAAAGGGGTAAGCCAAGTGAAATAGTCAGCGACTGCGCTACTAACTTTAAGGGTGCCTGTAAGGAGTTAAAGGCACTCTATAAGTCATTATCTTCCTTAAATAAGGATAAACAGCTTAATACTTACACAACTAATGAAGGAATAACTTGGAAGTTCAACCCTTCTTCTGCACCATACTTTGGAGGTCTTTGGAGGCTGGTGTGAAGTCTGCTAAATATCATATTCGAAGAACCATGGGAAACTCAGTATTCACGCTTGAAGAATTCTCTACGCTACTGGCACAAATAGAAGCTTGTTTGAATTCAAGACCTTTATGTCCTTTATCAAATGATCCAAATGACTTACAAGTATTAACACCCGGTCATTTTTTAACAGGTGCTCCATTGACAGCTATTCCAGAAGCGAATGTTTCTGACATCTCATTATCTCGACTTCGTCGTTGGCCACAAGTGCAGTGCATTTTCCAACATTTTTGGAAAAGATGGCAGACAGAGTATTTGTCAAAACTCCAACAACGTCCTAAATGGCTGCACTCTAGAAACAACTTGAAATTAGAAGACAGTGCTCATCGAAAACGAACTACTTCCACCTCTTCAATGGAAGTTAGGAAGAATTATTCAATTCTTTCCTGGCAGTGATGGACAGGTAAGAGTTGTTACTGTGAAAACACTTCAAGAAGTAAGAAGACCTATTCATAAACTGTGTCTTCTACCTTTGGACACTAATTAAAAGAAACTTTTAACAATTTGTTTATAAAATTCAATTGTAGTAAGCTTTTGAACCCTAGAAAGCTTCAAGGCGGCTGGGAGTATGTTCAATATTTTTGTGTTTTAATTTGGTTGTGAAGGCAACATTCCTTCAGACAGGGTGCGTTTTTTTTCAGTCATTATTTTTGTTACTTGAACTTTGAATCCAGAGAGATGGAATGCACGAGACTTCCATGCAGGGTGGTAGAGAGATGGAATGCACGAGGCGTCCATGTCGGGTTTAGTACCATGCTAGACATTAAATAAAGCTTTTTTTTTGTTACAGTCCACTTTTAAGTAATTTTTTGCATTCAACAATCACACACACTCATTACTGGTTAGTCTAGCCTTAAGTCTTCATACAGCTTCCAAATAGTTCTCTGCGGTGGGTGGAAAAGCTTCGACAATCTCCTTTACCTTCCCAGTTGTTGACTTAAGTAGGTACCAGAATTTCATCTCCTAAAGGATGAGGGGATCGTCATGAATATGAACAAAACTATCCCAGAAGAGGAACCACTCCTCGGGTCTCCCCTGAAAACGACTAAGTCCAACTTAGGTAGATCATAGGCTCTATATTGAGTTAACTGTTGCACCGGTGTAAATTGGCTCGGATTAATTGTTCCTAGGATGACTATTTTCACAACTCCTCATATATCTGGCTCGGGCTATTGCCACATTGTCATGGTATCTCTTGCAACTCTTGATCTCTTCCTCAATCATTGTATCAGATATGTTTTCGTCGAGGTGCAATAATTGTATTATTTCAGAATCCTTTACTTGTAATATAGTATATTTACCTTCCAACTGGGCATATGGTAGCATCTTGAATCTGTTCGACTCCAAAGCTGTTCCAGCTTTGTCATTGTAACAGTAACTCGCTTATGGAGTACTGCATGTTCTTTCCTCATTAAATCCATTTTCCCAGCGAAAAGTATTCTGGCTGGCTCACCACTATGTTAAGAATATGTACTCAGATAACAGGCTTAGGAATTTATTGAATGTTACAAACATAGATTCTAACAGTTACAGGTCATCTGCCCTCAACATATCTGTTTTCTCCCAACCTTTCCGTGCTTCCCTCTTACTGTGCTGCTGCCCCTCGTGCAGCACAGTAACCATAGACTGGGCCCTTCCAAAAAAACTTTATATACAAGCACTATAAGCAATAATTCATTTATTCTAAGATAAAAGGAACGTTTCGATCCATTACAGATCCTCTTCACTTTATAAAACTTCTCTGCTAATTTCTTAAAGTCCTTAATTAAATTAAAGTTTTTTATTGAAGAAAAGCAGATTTTGGATAAAAACAACATGTATAGAGGCAGAGCCAGCCATTAAGTATGGATTTAATTAAGGACTTTATAAAACTTCTCTGCTAATTTCTTAAAGTAAGACGATCTGTAATGGATCGAAAACGTTCCTTCCAAAAACAAAAAGAATCAGAAATTCACAACAAGAAAATAAACAACTTGTTTCCACAGTTTCCATACAATCACAAACTATACATATTACAATCCTGGATCATTATAAAATATTTAAAAGCCTTAAGTCAAAGCACAAAAAAATGCTGTTTTGTGTTTTGACTTGAAACTTTTAAATATGTTACAAATACAAGCATTGATAATTTTAGAATCACATAAAACATCCAAAAATTTAGTCAAATATCAGGAAAATAAATCTTTTTATTCAAATTAACTGTTTTGGCCTTAATCAAAGCAGTTATAAACAAGAATTCTGCATCAAAATGCGATTTCTGAATTCAGCTTCAGTTATACACAAGAATTCCAAATCAAAATGGCACATTCCATTCTTGTTAAAATATAATGAAGTTGAATTAACATAAGCAATGTTCCATAAACAAAAAAAATAAAATATTACACAATCATATTTACAAAAATTAAATTTTATAACAACTTGTATTATATTAATAAAATTAAGTAAAAAACATATCCTACATACTGAAGTAATATGTTATGAATCAGTATATAACAAACTCAGCACTAATACGCAGTAGAGAAAAAACATTTATTTCACAAAAACATCGCAAACGTTTTCGGCTTTACGCCATTTTCAAGCGACAATTTCAAATCATCACAGAACAGAACACTATTATTAGGAGAATATTGGTTTGATATGTTATGAATATATAATTGCAACATTGGTTTTAAATTTAAATAATTATTATTGCATCAGACCATATCACATTTTCTAGCTCATTAGGTTTATATACTATTTATTTATATTTAAATTAATGGTATATTAAAGAATTAATTTTCAATACAGTAATAACCTGGAGTTACATAATAGGAGGAACCAAGAACCCTAACATAAATTGAAAATTACATAAATCGGAGTACCTATAGATTCCCAAATCTAATTTCAAATACATATGTATTAGGTTTTTGACTGACTCTTTATTACCAAGAAAACAATTTATAAAAGTTTATAATATGTAGTTGTAATTAAAAATTCTTAGATCTGGTGAGTACGGTGGATGCCTTTGTCCGCCATGTGACTTCTACCTGTTTCCAAAAGTGAAAAGTGCATTGCAGGGAACACATTTTCAATCTGTAGAAGAGGTGAAGGCAAAAACGGCAGACTTACTGAAGAAGGTGACATCTAATGACCTGCAGTACTGCTTTGAACAGTGGAAAACACGTATGCAGCGATGTATTGATAGGGAAGGGGAGTATGTTGAAGGGGACTAAAAGATATTTGTATAATGTTTTCAATAAAGCTAATTTTTAAGACTAGTCCGGTTATTTAATTGTCACACCTCATATGTATGTAGTTGGAAGTTTTAATAATAATAAAGTTTAGAAACAATTTCCCAAATTAATTAATTTCAAGAGAAATTGTTAAATTTGTTTTATATTGTAAACCACTGTCAAAAAATATATTTATGCTATCTCTGAATGATGTATGTAGTTGGAAGTTTTAATAATAATTTGGGAAATTAATTAATAAAGTTTTAACAATTTCTCTTGAAATTGTTTCTAATTTGTTTTATATTGTAAACCACTGTCAAAAAATATATTTATGCTATCTCTGAATGATGAAAATTCTTAATCAATAAATCAGCAAATGACATCAGAAACAGCACTATGGCAGGAACATCAATCACAAGTGCAATTAACAACATTAAATGCAACCTTATAGTAGCGCTTTCAATTTAATAAAATCGAAAGCACTACTATAAGGTTGCATTTAATGTTGTTAATTGCACTTATGATTGATGTTCCTGCCGTAGTTTTAAAATTTTAAATGTAGCTAAGGAGGATTTAATAAAATCAAAAGAGCTACTATAAGGTTGCATTTAATGTTGTTAATTGCACTTATGATTGATGTTCCTGCCGTAGTGCTGTTTCTGATCTCTCTAAGTCTGTTTGGCAGTGTAAGTTGGAGAAATGAAATTGACAAACTAAAACCTGCTTAATTTATACTACGTATAAAGGTCATTACTTCACAAAGCACAATCAGCAGTTAAATAAATCACTCTTTTAATATAATTTAAATAAAATCATAAAAACGTTTTCGGTATATTATATCATCATCAATTACAACTCTTATCAGATTGGAATGCATTTATGATATGGGATTCTAGAACGATTGAATACATTTTAATATAATAATTTAACCGAAAAACGAAATAAAATAAAATAAAAATAAAAACTTTGCAGGGGTGTGCCTGACAAAGTATAATTTCTATGTTAGATGAAAATATTAAAGTACCTAACAGACAGGTGTTAAAAATTAAAAACAATGATTGGTCAGAGTTAATTAGCGAGTTTCTGGACTGCGTATTTCCACGCTTTGGTTATTTCATCTGCATGCCGAGAGTTTAATACTGCTTCTTTTTCACTAGCTTTTAAAATTTCTATTTTTTCTGTTACAGATAGATGTTTATAGTCCCGCTCTTTCTTAATTATCTTCATGTCTTTCCACATTATACATACATCCCTTTCGTAGGCTCTCTGTGCTAGGGCTGTAGTTAGGTTCCCTTTCATCACATTATCCTTATGCTCGGCCAGCCTGTCTTTGAAGTTTCTACCTGTCGCACCTATGTATACTTCGTTCCTCCTCTCCTCTAAGTTGTTGACAAGTATCTTATATATTCCAGACTCAAATTCTGTGCTTTGCTTCTCTTTTTTCATTACATAATATATTAAATACTGTAGGCAATCTTCTGTACGTGCAATTTTTGTTTGTTATCTTTAAGGTTTCTCTTATTGTTTTATAATCGTAGTCCAGGGGTGGTCAAAAGGCAGCTCGCGGGCCGGATCCAAAGCATCTTATACAGCCCGCCACAAACTAAAACACATTACAGTTTCAAGGCCCACATTTGTAAAATTCTACTAGAAAAGAAAAAATAAAATAATGGATACTCTGTAGTGTAAAATAATGGATCTTGCTAGTGTATGTGTACAGTAGTGAGATTACTCCAAATTTTGATGATATAATTAATCATTAACATAGTAAATTTCACCATTCACATTAAGTTGTAAATTTGTTTTAACAAAATTAATTACTTTGGGACCTAATATTTTGTAATATTCTAATGTAATAAGTTGTTAGCAATCAATCAGCTTGATAAAATACTTATAGAAATAGTTTTTAAAGAAAATTATCTGAATTTATTAATTTGTATGAAGAATTACTTTCTGATGTTTCTAATGAAAAAAGTAGTTTCTATGGATGCTTTTGAACTCTTAGCATACAAACAAAAACTAAGAAAATAAGACAAGAAAAGTATATTTAAAAAATAATATTCATACACGAATTTATTCTTTGTATAAGCATTAGAAAAGTGACTACATACGATAGTGAGATTGACAAGAATGTTTGCAGATAAATTGGTGCAATCATTATTCTAGTTAGTGTGATGATGAGAGGAATGTGTTTGTGCAAGAATCAATCTTGCTTGAACATGAATAGTCATTTTATGTCAAATTAGTTTTTATTAATTTTTAATAGAGTAATTATTGATATTATGCAATGAAATTACATAATTATGGCACCGTAAATTTAAATTCGCCCTTAGGTACTTTTCAATTTTTGTACGGCCTGCTTCATCCTGAAGATTGTTTATCCAGCCCTCCGCTGAAAATAATTGCCCACCCCCGATGTAGTCTATAGGGTAGGGAGACCTGATCTCCTATGTCATGCGTAACCCTTCCCCCTATTGGGTTTATAGTGGGCCTGAAGAGTGACATTTGTTTTTTAACCTCCGCTTCTGTTCTTTGTATATTTCTTTCATAAATTTCATAGTGTATCCATGTTTTATTCCACACTAATGAAATTTTATTACTTTGAAAATTGCTCCTCTAGGTCTTTAGTCATGCTCTGATTTTTCCACAATACGAATATGTCATCCACATATCTTGTGTATAATAGTATATTGGCTGTGAGACTTTGTTCTAGTTGGTACTCCACCTCCCTCGCGACGATTTTTGCCAGGACCTCTGCCATGGGGCTGCCAATTGGGACTCCTTTCATTTGTCTGTAATATAGGCCCTTAAATTTGAAAAATGAATCATGGCAAATTAAGTGTGCTAAATCTCTAAATAAGGGAGGGTCTCAGACTTCTTCCTGGATGTGCTTTATAAGGATCCTGTAAAATAATAAACAGATGGCGCTCAGGTTCAGGGAGAGGTAGAGGGACTCGAAATCCAACACGGTCATAGTTGCTCTCCCTGTAGATTCAATTAGTCGTAGGCAATCTAAAAAATCTTGTGAAGATTTGACTGTGTATCTGTAATTTCTTAACTTTTCTTCACACCATCTAGCCATTCATTTCTCTAAGTTGTATGTGGGGAGCGTCTCTTCTCTACAGTTGGTCGGGTGGAGTGTGGATCCTTGTGATTTTGAATTGTAAATCCTCGAATTTATACTACTGCCTGCAAATAAAGGTCTAAGTAATGTAATTCCAAGATACTCACCTGGTCCTTCTTTAATGTTAGCCCGAACTGCGTCAGGGTGAACTTCTTCGCAAACTTGTCTATTTTAGATCCTTCCTTCCAAATTACAAGGACATCGTCCACATATCTTATACAAAACTTCATTATAGGTTGAAATTGTGGGAGTATTTGACTCTCAACTGATCTTAAAAGGATTTCAGCCAACGTACCAGCTATAGGACTTCCTATAGGCACACCCATCTGTTTATAAATCTTGCCTCTGAAAGTAAAATAGGATCCATAGCAAATAACGTAAGCTATTTCCCTTAATATATTCAGATGTCTTTGGTCTTGTGGGAAGTGGTGGGAAGTGTTTTATCAAAAATCTATAAAAATGCAGACAGATCGGTTCAACCCTAAATGACGGGTAGAGGCCTCATAGTAATAGGAGGCGAAAATATCCCCGGTGTCAAGTTTCACTTGCCTAAGCCTTTCCATGACTGTGGTTGTGTCCGTAGTTGAAGATTCTGTATTTCCCAAGATTTTATTGCACCACTTAGCTATAGCTTTCTCAAGGAAGTATGTCGGGGCAAGCCTCTTCTCAACTATTGGCCTTGCTTGCACAGGTGTCATGTGATTTTATAAAAGCAAAGAGTCTTAGGCAGGCAAGTGCATCTTGTTTTTGGACTGCCCATAGTTGCGGGAAGTGGGTGTGCTTAATCAGTCTCTCTACTTTCGCAGCCAATTTCTCCGTTGGATCATGGTGTAGTTCTTCTGGCTTGGTACTTTCTATGTAATCCAGTAGGAATTTATCATAAAGATCTTTATTTAGCAGGACCATCTTTTTGCTCTTATCCTCCCTTGTGATTGTACAATTCTTTTCTTTTAACCATTTAAGAGTCCTTTTAACGTTTAGGCTATCTCGTGTTGCCTCTGCTATTCTCTTTGAGTCCCTTTTACTTATTCTTTGGTTTACAAAGACCCATCTTAGATTTTCTTTTTCTAAATCATCTTGGTCTTTGATCATTTCTTCAAATACTGGAATATCGTTTATAATTGGGATTTGCTTTAATAAGGCGCATGACAGGCCTTTCTCCATCAGTTCTTCTGCATATGGTGAGATCTCTATATCCCCTATTATGGTTAATACCTGGTCTAGTTTAAATTTATGCCTTCTTGTGCTCGAGCTGCTGTCTGAAGATCCATTTAATTTTCTTCACGTAGT
Organism: Olivierus martensii; assembly: GCA_000484575.1. Classification (NCBI taxonomy): domain Eukaryota; kingdom Metazoa; phylum Arthropoda; class Arachnida; order Scorpiones; family Buthidae; genus Olivierus; species Olivierus martensii. The sequence continues at coordinate 10,901 of AYEL01072090.1, forward strand.
GTTGCCTTAAGCTTTCTTTCAATTTAGTTAGAGACTGTTGTATTAGAGCTAATTGCGTTTGTCCCCCTGCTTCTTCATACTTGTGATAATGGTTTTCAAAAACGTTAGCACAGTTTTCTATTAATAAAAGATTCTCTTTAACTGCAAAAAAGTGCTGTTATCTTTATAATTAAGTATATAAGTTTAAGCAGTTTGTGTGGATAATCATATTAGTTACTTACTAATTATTAATAACTCTAATAAGAAACCATTCTTTAAAATTACTGCTGCTTAAACTTATTATAACTTAATATTTTAAACTCAAGCATAGATGAATGTCAATTGTATCGTTTATGGTGCTGATGATGGTTTTATACTGAAAGCTCATTAAATAAATAATATTGTGTACTAGCAGTAAATATACACAATATTATTTATTTAGTAAAGAGCTTTCAGTACAAAACCATCATCAGCACTATAAAATATACGATCGACATATAAATTTAATAGAACATTGTTAATATGATATTCTCTAAATTCAAAATTTATGTATTAATCCAACCTTAGTTAATTAAGTTAACATATTCATTATAAAATAATAATATCATATATCTTATAGTACATGTATTACAGTATAAATTTATAAATAAATATCAGTCTATATACATACAATTTACTGATTGTTAATAGCAAATAGCTATGCTACAGATATATTTTCTGATTGTTTTTCATCAGTCAGATCCTCTTAATTAAAGTTGAATTAAAACATCAATTTTGAATTTAGAGAATAACACAATAACCGTATTCTATTAAACTTGTATATTCAATCCTATAGTTTATTCTTTCACTTCAAATAAAAATATCAAATTCTTTTTGCTTCTTCTCATATGAAAATAAATCTTAACATATTTGTAACTTATTTTGCTGGATGCTACTAAAAATGGCTTTTTTAAGCTAAAAGATCTTTAGCAAATAATAAATATATCAATCTTTCACTTGAATTTGAGCTGTTGTTAAGATTTATTTCCTATAGTTTATAGTGCTGATGATGGCTTTGTACTGAAAGAGCTCACTAAATAAATAAATAATATTGTTTAATTACTACTGAAGTGTAATTGAGTTTAAATTATTAAACTCAATTACACTTCAGTTTATAAGAAATAATTGTTTTCATGCTTAAAATATTTGATTTATTAAATGTAAAAATGTGTAAATTGAAAATCATGTAATTTAAAAAACAGATTAAAATTTATGATTTTTGTAAGTCTTAAATTTATGAAATTTCAAATTGCAAAATTTGAGAATTGAATATATAAAACTAAAAAATCTTACAGAAAAATTTCCTTTTCTTGGATTTTCAAAATCTGAAGCTTTTAGCATTTCATCTCTAGGATTTACATTTTCAATCTGTGGAAAATGCTGACCTACATAGAATAAAATCAGTTTCTTTACAAAGAAAAATTATTATTATATACAATATATAATATAATCAAAGAATTAGATATAGGTCAATTCAATTTACAAGACCCCAATTTTACAAGGAAATATAATTTATACTAAAATTAGATTTAGAAGCTTTTACAATTTTATAGAAATTTATGAAGAATGAAAGTTCAAATTTGAATGAGGAAATTCTTGTTATGGAGAAGTAATACATAAAAGGTGAAAAAGATAACAAAGACATTACAAAAGCATTTTTCATAGAACAATTTTAATTTTTAAATATTTTATACATATTTAAAATTCTCATTTATTCTACACCTAGCCCTCGATTTGCACGGCACTCAATTTACACGGTTTCGCTTTTACATAGTTTAAGCGTGTTTATGCTTCGGTTTTCCACTCTGGAGGATCCCGGTTTGCGTCTTATTTCCCATCCTTTGAAAATTTTATCATGGGGTCCGGGTCCGGTCTGTCGATCTCTGTCCTCCACAATCCAGCTGGCCTCTCCGCAGGGGTGGGCCGTCTGTGGAAGGACTTGTTTTGCCCTGCCACATAGTATTTACAAGAATGGAGTGTGGCGTCATCTGTTGACCAAAAAAAAAGATCCCCTCCATGGGTGTGGGTGTAGCCTGTGGTTGGAAGTGATCCTGCCCCTTTAGTAATTTATCTCATTGGAAAGAAGCGTAAAACAAAATAGCAAAAAAACCTCCCAAAATCCCACCTTCACCTAATAACTGTCTGAGGTGATAAAATTCTCTTAGAAAATTATGTAGCTAACAGAAAGATCTTAAGAGGTGCATTTGTTGACCAAGATATTATAAAAGGGTGACACGTTAAAATTAAGCCAATTTTCTTAGTAGATCAGCTTTCATTGGTTGTTATATGAATCATGAGTTTGAATAATGCCAGCAGGCTGAAAAAAGTGAAACGCCATTTTCAGAGAAGCTCGGCAGGGTCAAAATTCTTTTAAATTATATATATGAAAATTATAATTTAATCATTTTAAATTTGAAAAATAAATAAACCATACCTTTTAGTAAATTGCACAAATATTAAATACAAATACCATGAAATTACAAAAAGTATTGAGTTGATTGACTAAAAAAACGATTTTATTTGATTTTGAATGTATTTTGCAACCGATTTCTTATGCAATGACGTTTATTCTGGTTAACGGTTAATAAAATGCATTTTTGTAAGAAATATGCTACGGTAATGACATCTACAGTCTTTCATATGAATTATTATTTATTACTTTTCTAGAAATTACATAACAATATTGCTGAGATTCGATATTTTTTTTGTATACATTTTATTTATCGATAAAATTTTTGCCATTATAGCTATTAGTTGGAGGGTCGCAGTTTGCCTACCCGTGATTTACAGTCTCGATTTTATTTAAAATTTTTAAATCTTTGCCAAGATGCCAAGAAATGATTTTACACTTTCAAGTAAAATTGCTTTGCTGGATAAAATTAAAAGTCAGCCATTTAATACAAGCCATTGTAAACTTGCTGATATAATTGATGTACCAAAATCTATCATAGTGTGATTTCTATAACAAGAAAATCAACTGCGTGAGGAGTGGGCATTACAGAAATAAATTCCAGGAACATCCAAAAGAAAGCGTGATGGAAAAGGTTCAGAACTCAAAGAAGCATTAGATCAATGGTTTTTTATAGTTTAGTGGATGAGGTGTGAATATCAGCGGTCCAGTGTTGAAGACGAAGTCAGAAGAGAACGCTAAAAAGCTAATAATTAGGTACCTATTTTAATGCTTTATTAAAATAGGTACCTAATTATTATTTTTTACCTATGTATTACATATTTTATTTTAGAATTTATTATTAGTTTGTTTAATTGGGGCAGCCTCTTAATTGAGCCAAAATGGATTAGTCCCAACGTGTCCCAATTAAGCAGAATCGACTGTATTGGCCTTCACATATTACTTAATTTCACTTCCACATTCATGGCTATAAGTCTAATGAGCCACATATTTAATATTTCTCATAATGCTTTTCTTTGATATTGGAGGAAAAAATTATTGTATAACTCCATATTAATCATATGATGATGATATTAAATATCGTTTTACATGGTTTCAGTTTGCACGATTTTTCCAGGAAAGTATCTACCATGTAAATCGAGAGCTGAGTGTACATGTGAGGTGTATTCTGCCAAAAATTTCAATATAAAACATAGTCAGCTAATTTATTGTGTGAAATTGGTTTTGGCTTTTCACCCACAGAATAAGAACTGAATCTGGATCTCAATCCTCAAAATTTATATTAGAGGTTTCAGCTCAGCAATCAGTCTTTCACAATTCAATTCAGCTTTCCAGTGTTAACCAAATTACTGCATGATATAGCAGTCTGAAGTTTTGGATTCAATTCTGGATCAGACATCAATAGTTAGTCAGAGAGATCCCAACTCACTGAACTAAACTGACTACTTTATCATAGAAATTACAATGATAAGAAAAACTAGCACATACAGTAAAATAGTATTATTTTATTCTTACCAAAATAGTTTCAGCAATATATAGTAATCTAATAAGTAGGAACTTCCACTTAGAAAACAAGAATTATATTTGAAAACAAGCACTAGTTTAAAGTGGAAAATTAAATAATTTATTAAAGCTCTTTTGACTTTAACAAGTCATCTTCAGCATACAAATTTAAACTTAAATTTGTATGCTGAAGATGACTTGTTAAAGTCGAAAGAGCTTCAATAAATTATTTAATTTTCAAAAAACATTAAATCCAATACACTGCCTAAATGGTTCATAAATGAGCAAAAATATCAGCACTATGGCAGGATACACTTTCATAAGTACAATAAAAGAACACTTTAAACTAAATAATGCCACTACGACAGCTCTAGCCCAAAAAGCCCTGACAAACGACCTACAAGTGAAATGGAATGATGCTAAAGTGATCCATAAAGAGCATGATATCAAAAAAGGTAGAATAGCAGAATCGCTCACCATCTACAATAAGAGGAATGATTTAATTAAACCAATTAATAAGCTGGACCCTACCTCCATTAATAATGCTTGGAAATGGTATAGTGATAGATTTTAAAGTACACTGTATCTTTATTTAGATTGAACTTTAATTATTTTGAAATTAGAAAAAATTGTTAAATTAATATGAAGTTTTTATAATATTTATTGTATTACATAATTTATTATTTTATTTATGTTATCTATATATTTCTTTTATTTTATAGTCTGTAACTGTTGTCGCTATGACAACAAAAAAGAGTTCGTAATGTTAAGAATGTTTCTCTTGGCGTTCTTTGGAACATGTTTT
>AYEL01072091.1:0-100525 GCA_000484575.1 Olivierus martensii
TATAATAATGATTATTTAATCAATTCTTTACTTTTAATATTTTGATTAAATAAAAAATAATTATTCCTTGTTTTCATAAATATCAATTATTTTTTGGAAAAGGATTTATCAAAGTATTAAAATTTCATATCTTAAACATAATTCAAAATTAACTACTTGATAGTAAAATGATAAACATACACACAAATAACAACTAAACTCTGAAAACGAAAAACATTAAATTTAATATTAACAGGATTAGTAATATTTTTGATTTCCTCAAAGTCATTTTTACTATAATACTGTAACTGAGAATTACATCAAAAGCAAATTGAAAACATTAGTAATCCTATTAAACTTAAATTTTTCCTGTTTAGAATAAAGTTTGTTTATTTGTTTGTTCATAAATGCTAAATTTATTCAAAAAGATATTGAGTCATGTTTTTTTTAAATTTTAAATTAAGACAGAATACAATTTTGGATTGTAAACAAAACTGATCAAGTAACTTAAGACTATGAATAAATATATATTTGGAATTAATTATGGAATATTTAATTTTATATAAAAATTAAATATTCCATAATTAATTCCAAATATATATTTATTCATAGTCTTAAGTTACTTGATCAGTTTTGTTTACAATCCAAAATTGTATTCTGTCTTAATTTAAAATTTAAAAAAACATGACTCAATATCTTTTTGAATAAATTTAGCATTTATGAACAAACAAATAAACAAACTTTATTCTAAACAGGAAAAATTTAAGTTTAATAGGATTACTAATGTTTTCAATTTGCTTTTGATGTAATTCTCAGTTACAGTATTATAGTAAAAATGACTTTGAGGAAATCAAAAATATTACTAATCCTGTTAATATTAAATTTAATGTTTTTCGTTTTCAGAGTTTAGTTGTTATTTGTGTGTATGTTTATCAATTTACTATCAAGTAGTTAATTTTGAATTATGTTTAAGATATGAAATTTTAATACTTTGATAAATCCTTTTCCAAAAAATAATTGATATTTATGAAAACAAGGAATAATTATTTTTTATTTAATCAAAATATTAAAAGTAAAGAATTGATTAAATAATCATTATTATATTTTATATGAAAAATATTCTATAAACTGATATCTAAAAATAAAAAATGAGGTTATAATGCATAAAACAATAGCATAGATGAATGCTCTAAAATATATTTTAATGATAAATTTATTAAAATAAAGCATATGTAAGTAAGAAAAATATATTGATATAATAGAATGTTTAAAAAATATAAATATTGGATGATTAAACATATATGATCAAAATATGAAATTATAATAAAAGCATAATACTAGTTCAGAATTTTATTAAGGTTTGCTATTAGGAAAATAGATTCAAAATGTCAATTCTAATATTTTATTTTATTAAAGTTTATTATTATTTTTGTGTACGTGTAAACTATTAAAGCATAATTCTTAGCAAATAATTCATAAATAATAACACAACTATTTATAATTAGTAAAATTTATTTTCATTTGAAATTGTTAGTTCTTTTTTATCTAAGCTTTATACAAACCTAAGTATTTCATTTCAGTCATATATGTATATCATATAAAACAAAATTTAAGAATATTTAAATTCCCCCTTTTTAATTTTAAGCATCATCTAAATTTTCTTTTGATTAAATAATGTTTATTGTTAAAACCCCAAATAGTGATATCCTGCAAGATTTTCTTGACTTTTCTCTAAATTCATAGATGTCATTGTCTGTGCTATTTATTAAGAAATCATATGCAAAACAAATGATGATGCATTCTTTAAACAGATGAATGGAAATGATAGCATTCATGAAAATGTTTTACAAACAAGACCCACCAACTCTGTGTGAAGAACAGTATAAAAAATGAACTTAAATTTTTTAATATCTATATGATAAATAGTAATATTCCAATTAAAAGAAATAATAACTTTTTGTCAGATTGAATAAATTAGCCATATAACCCCAAGAATTGAAGAATTTTTAGCCACCAACATAATTGAGGGCACCTGTTATGAGTAAGAACTACAATTTTCTAATTATAAGGTGATCCATATTGTAAATAGCATGAGCATCAGTATTGTAAAGAGATGGCATCAATAATATGCTGTTGATGATAATCCAAATTGGTTTTTAATTGCATGAAATTGATTATGTTTATATACAAGAGGTTGCCAACTTAAGATGGGATGCATTCAAAAATTTTGATCATAGGTGAAATCTGTCATAATTCAGAACACAATTTTCCATAGGTGCAATGTTAAAAATGGGGATTACATTCCCCCAACAATCAGAACTGAAAATATTCAAATATACTTTTAAAAAATAATAATGTATAATACTATTTTACACAGACATCAATTCTTATAACAGGAAAAAGTTTATTATTATAAAATTTTTTTGGTCTTTCTAAGAGACTTTCTTTAGTATAAACATTTTTTTTTAAGTGAACACTTTTAGAACATAACAAAATATTAGAATGCACATACATTCAAGAAAATTTAAAACTTTAGTGCCTAGTAATGTTGAATAAATAATGTTTATTTTTTAAAATGAGGAAATTGTATATTTTATGCTTCCCAGAATTTTATATGGGTAAAATTAAAGAAAACACAATATATAAAACCAAAGATGGAATATTTAAGTTATTTTCCTGTATCCAAGTTTTTGTCATTGGATTCATGATAAAACAGCTGTTTAGCATCATGAAGAATCCAAATTCAATTCCCAGTCCTACATATTGCTTTTCAGGAAGTGTCCAGGTCTAACTAGGCTCATTGAATCTTCTCCTTCAGCTTTCCAGTTGACCTACCATAAGTGATGAAGACTGAAGATACCTGATACCCTTATCTGATTACCTGATACCCTTACTAACTTTCTCTAGTCTGAAGATACACAACTGGTATCTTCAGACTAGAGAAAGTTATTTCAAAATTATTATTTGTTTCAAAATATGAAAAAAATATATGGGAAAGAAGTTTCTTTGATGACGAAGAGATCATTACTTTTATGGTTTGCATCCAAATCTGCTGACTTCTAGAAAGATGGGATTAAACTACTGTTCCACAATTCTCTATATATTCACTTTCTAAGATCACTGAGAAGTCTGTGGCCCTAGAACATCATACATAGAACAAAGAGTTGGAGAAAAATCTCAAATTTCAGATCCCTATTCACATTTGCATTATGATGAAAGTAAGAATTTTTTAGTCTCCATGTATGCCGGCAATGAAATAATTTTAACTAACGTAGGTCTTTCAATATAATAATTCTCTCCTTAAAATTCTTTTGAAACTTTAATTTCATTGCGGAAAGAAAGCCTAAATTAAAACGTGAATTCTCACGAATGTCACGTAGTCATGCCAGTAATTAAATGTCACGGGTGACAGACTCTTCCTCGTGTAATCTGTTCGCGTCGAAGATCGCTTCGTCCAACACACGTGTCAGTTAACGAGCGACGCAGACTGGTGACAAGAGTATTGGAAGATGTAATTATCCATCCAATGTACACACACATACTGCCTTCGCAAAGATTTGTTGAAAGTTAGCGAGGTTATACTGCATTATAACTTGTTTAATTAGAGCTTCTATACAATAGACCTTATGTTATGGAAAGGTTCTTAGTTTGTAGATACGGAGATGTTGATCTATTAGCCCATCGTCTATCTTGTTTATTTATCAAATTTATTTGTATCAATTATAATCCTAAATTTAAATTAACATAAGCATAATCGGTTATAGGTCAATGCTTTACAATCATAAGTCTATATTTGCACGATTGCTACAACTACACTTATATTTGTTCAATGTAAATAATCGCAACGTATCGGATTATTTATTATTAGAGGCTTTATTGATCTGCAAAGTTACGATAAAATCTTTGTTATCCTTTAATTAATCGCTAATAGTTTGCGTACAAATTCTTATAATTTAAACAGTTAATAAACGTATATAATAAGAAGCGTAAGTTTAGAAAATATGTGAGATATTCTTATTGTATTATTACTGTATTATGTTTAAAAGAATATATATATAAGTATTACAGAAGTATTGAAAACTTTTCAGGCCTTATATCACCTGGTGTTTCCGTGCCAGTTCAAGTTCCGGGACAGGCGAACGATCTCAATATGGCGTCGAATTACTGGCCCAGGTTACAGTGACATCTAGTAGCTTAAGTATTGCAGAACTGACTTCAACGATGACTGATCGGTCACTTTCTCCTGGGATAGGTAGGCGTGTCCAGATTCGACACCCCAAGGTTTATCGCCGGTCTTTCTAAATTTGCTGACTGTCCGCTATTTTGACAGATGAGATTGTCGTCCACATCGCACATAAACTTCTAGACAAGATAAACTATATCTTCAAATTCTTGTCTACTGCGGTTTAAAATTTGCTTTAAACAATAATTTCCCAAAACAAATCCACAAAGCGAAACGATTAAGTTATATATATATATATATACTTATCGTGGAAATTATTATTTCCAAACTGATTTTATTTTGATGATTATTATCATTTTTTTAAACTGTTAACTGGAACGATGTTTGTTAAAAATATTAATATTTAAATCTAGAGTAGACAAGAAATTTGAAAGAATTTTGATATGTCTTGTAAATATGTTGGAAATATCAAATAATTATCTCATCTTCATAAATCTCGAGATGTACAGATTTTCAGATGGACAATGTCATATTAATCTAAGATATAAGTATATATATATATATTTATGTAGCTTATATACTTTGTTCTTCTTTTTAATCAAATATTTGTTCCTTCCTTTCACAAAAACATCCAAATGTTTGACATCTGTAAAGGGAAAAAAGAAAGAAATACTAATTAAATATAAATTGTGCAAACTCATTTCATTAAAAATGAGTTTCGATTATGTAAACTTGTCTATAAATTCTATTATAAGGCAAAAACTTTCGGTACAATAATTAATTTGTATTAATCAAAAAGTGCATTTAAATAAGAAAAAAATTATGATGATGATAACAATAATAATAAGCTTTGTCGAATTAAGTTTTTATAAAAGTAAAATTAATTAAATTTACATAATTTGAAAAAGCGATTCGGTAATATTTAAAAACAAAAAAAAAAGTATAGAAATATTTTGGTTCTCGTGAACAAATTGAAATGTTAAGTGGAAAAAAAAGAGTATTTTTCTGCTAGATCGAAAATTCTTTATGGAAAATTGTGCATCGCGAACTTCACATCGGGTAATATGTCATGGCAGAGTAGAGTCTTTTAAATCTTGTGTGTACATTCCTCATCCTTCAAACTGTGTACTATAAAAAAATTATCTCAAGATGGAAAAAAATGAGAAAAACGTATTGTATAGAGGCTATGAGCCATTTTTAACTATTCGTATCTTCATTGATGTGTTAAAAATAAAGGTCCATGATCATTTCTGAATGCTTGTCGTAAATGATATTCATCATTTTCATGATATTTATTACATAAAATAAACAGTTAGAGTTTTTTGCTTCAAATGTAAACATTTTACATTTTTTTCTCTTTCTTTTTTTTAAAAAAAGATAACATTGTTTACAATTTATTCGGGGTTGATAAGGAAAATATGTAGAGAAACATCGCAAATCACATTCAGAAGCTATTCGAGAAAATTCCCCACTTGCTACATCTGCATAATTAATTCACTAGTTATGCAGATGAAGGATATAATTCTATTTATTTCAATAAGTTGCGAGCGAACAAAAGAGTTCTGCAAAGCAGATGTTGCAGTCCTTACACGAAGAATGACTTGATCAACTAGGAAAAATCGGCAGAATATAATTGAAACAAAATGCGGAGAGATTAATATAACAATAAGATTAGATATGAAAAGAGATTTTTTTTAATATGATCAATAGAAATTTTACATAAAAGAGACATTTATGGAGAATCTTTTCCATTTATTCACGCACACATTTCATTTACGCTATAGCCTGTATCTTTTTGATATATTTCGAAAGATGAATGAAAGAAAATAGTATTTAAAAAATCCACGAATAAATTTTAATATTAATTTAATAAATTTAAATACGTTAGAGCGTTTATATTCAATATTTTAAGCTTTAAACAGAGGTCATTGGCCTAATACTCGCACATATATACAAGAAAATTATAATCTATAACCATACATTTTGCGATTAAAAAATTTAATTTTCTATTAATTTTTTAATCTACACACTATACTTTTAAAAAATATAAAAAAATAAATATTAAATAAAAAAACTTATCTGAATTGTTGTGTTTTGATCTTATTAAATACTCTCATTCATTAGTTCGTTTTTGGTGCAAAACTGACACGATGAAATATCTTAATTGTTCAGCTGTCAAGTCATATACGCAGTTCATTTTCATATAGAATCAATCTACTTTAAAGAAAGATCTAACTTGGCTTCATGCCATATCTACTGAATTAATGAAAGAAATTAATGATTCAAAACTGTGAAAAAGCATAAATAATAATATTAAAAATTCTAAACATAAAAAAAATTAAAAATAAAATAAACTAATCTAAAAAATACGCTTAGGTAATGGATTTCGTATTAAAAATACACAATGGCATTAATTACTCGGAGTTTAATCTTTTAATTTTCATGAAAGTTAATGCTAATTTTAAAGACTTTTTTAAATATTGGATTATAGGCCTATCTAAGCTATTTATGATTTAAAGAATATAAGAGAAGTAATATTCGGTTTATAAAATATGCTTTTTATTATGATATAAATGGGACAAAATTTAAATAAAAATTTTAATATTTAAACATATAGGCCTAGAGAATTTTGCTTTATAAAATGTTCCCATACATCAAATTTAAGAATTAAATTATTTGATGTGTTAAAAAATTCTTAAAATAAAAATAACAAAGCCACTTTTCTAAAATAAGTTCTTAATTATTTATTACATTTAACTAAATTTTAACTGAAAAAATTCTATAGATCACACTCGCTCTTGAAAATATTAGTTAATCGTAACAGTAAATAATATTTAATTAAATTAGGCTTTTAATATTAAAAGAGTTATTATGTTCATCGAGTTATAAATATTAGAAGTAATGATCTGATTAATAGAAGAATTTTTCTGGGTAAGGAACTTTAGCACGTTTTTATTGTTCATTATTCTCAATTCATTAATTTTTAGCCTTCATTTGGTTCTCAGTACCATAAACTTCTATAATTTATTTATTTTGTAAGTTAACTTCTGATACATTCAAACATCAGATATAGTGACGATTTGAATGCAGTGAAAAGAGTTTTAAACAATCATTAGCATGTTTAAATCAAATAGTATTTTCGAAAAATAAATTCGATTAGGAATAACAGTTTTCATTTCACGTTTACAAATATTAACAATTTGATAAATTTAACTAAAATTTCTTCTTTAGATCGAATGTTCATCTACATTAATATATTTTTACTCGTATCCGCATAGGTATAACAAATAGTTTAGTCGACTGACATAAACACTAAGAATGACGCATTCCTAGGAAAATTTGGATGATTATGACTATACAGAATATGTTTTATGTGCAGTCCACTATGTAAGTTAGATATTTATAGGCCTAATTAAGTAAATCTTTATTAAATATTATCTAAATTATGATATTGCCATTAATGTTATGACATAATTATGTAGCAGCACAGTTGGGCGTATTATCTGTATCTTATACTGTTATATAACTTATCTTCTCTATTTTAGAATTCAATGAATTAAAAATATAAAATTTTTGCTAAATATCAATATAATAATTAAAATTTAAAACTATAAAAAGAAGAAACAAAGTTTAAAATGAGAAAGTGATTAAATATATATATATTAATGAGGTTGGCTTCCTGTATAAATTCTTTAATAATGTCTAAGTTCATATGATATATTAATTAATAAAGCCATTTATTTAGAATTAAGATTTAATTTGACATCATGCAAAATTATTTTAAGGGAAATATTTTTGAAAACTTATTGTTATAGGCTACAAGTAAGATGAATTTTGAATCATGCTCTCTCTCTATCATAAAATTAAGTTAGTTCTAGAGAGAATGTGGTTGAAATTTAGAGATAGGCCTATTATACCTATAACTAAATCGACTAATCTTTATTGTTATAAGCTACAAGTAAGATGAATTTTGAATCATGCTCTCTCTATCATAAAATTAAGTTAGTTCTAAAGAGAATGTGGTTGAAATTTAGAGATAGGCCTATTATACCTATAACTAAATCGACTAATCCGGTTTATAACTACATATTATATCCACTATAATATATAATATAGTGATCATTTCTATACTCCACACATTTTGAATTCTTATTTTGACTATTTTATCGAATCAATGACCCCTATTGAGAATTTATTCAATTCGTCTGATTCAAAATTAAAAAACAAATAATAATAATAACTGAATGTGCCGCAAACAAGTAAAGGTTAGAGCAACAAATTTAAAATTTTAAATAATATAGTTTATGTATAAAATTATAATTTTGACATATTTTTAACAAAAATTAGAATGTTATTTTAATTATGATGTTAAACAAACTTGTACAATAAAAAATTTAAAAAAAAATTAAATTTTCAATTAAAATTACAGTATATACAAAACTATTTGTAATATTTTTCTTGATATTTGTTATAAAATTAATATAAATAATATAATTAATATTTTATCGTGGTCATAATATTATAATAAAACTCGAGGCCTAGAGAAGAACATATTGATAATTTATAATGATCACAGCCTTTAATTAAAAAGTTTTAAATTAAATTGAAGTAAGCCTTCAGTAACAATTTGCTGTGATAACAGATTTAAAACAACTGCTTACACCAGAAATATTCAAAAGTTATTTTACGATATTTTATTTAATTTATTCTTAGAGGAATTAATTAATTAAGAATATTAATCGAATCGAGTTTTATAAAGATGATAATAATTTGTTACATGACTTCGGTCAATAAATAATATTAAGATAAAAATATATACGCACGATTTTGTAAATCTTTTTCTACTAATTATTTTTCAGGATGTGATTTTAATTAAGTTATTTTCTATTTATTGAAATGTTTGAAATAAATCCTTTGTATTCTAACATTTCAAAAGCATCGGTGCAAAGATCTAACGATGACAAAAAAAAAGAATTGTTTACAACAATACAGTAAAGAACAACCAAGACTATACGCCTCTATATTACTCCATTCCACTCTTTCTGTATTCCAAATCTAGTTTAAATTTCAAACATAGGTGCATGCACATATTTGCATAAGAAGCAAGCTAACTCCCGTCCTTTCTTATTTTGGCATGCAAACAAACAGATTCGTCCCGTAGAGGCTTACATTCACAAACTTTTCACGTGATCTATGTGTAACCAATCACAAGTTGTCTGTCTGATTGCCTTGACTTTAGGAGCTATGCAAACAGAGAGAGAGAATGGGGAATTCATCCATTCCGGGCGGGCCTATCTCCATTTGATCCGTCCGACCCTCTTCTCAATTGCCGAACGCCTTCCACTTCACCTATTTTGTAGGAATCCGCTGGCAAACATTGGACCTGCACCAAACCGGTTTTGACATCCGTGCGACGGAGCAGAAATTTAAATTAGTGGTCCTGTCTATCCTCTTGATTCCTTACCTATATTCAGCGAGGCTATTGTGACGATCTTGTTAGTTGAAGCACGAAATCAACGTCTGTGTAAACGTTTTTCTGTTGCCGAAACAAATCGTTCATTCTGTCCAAAAGCGCTAATCGCATTCTTTTGAATCAGATATTGGATTCACCGTTTTACGCAGCAAGGAATAGAAAAAAAAAACCACTTCCATTACTGTGCACAGGGATCTTAAAACCTTCACGAGGTAAAGCATTAAATCGACCCCACTAGCCATTTCCTTTTAACGAGTAAGGAAATGTTTTCCGGGGGGAAAGAAGAACCCGTGCAAATGGACGCAAATTACTCTAAACCGAATATTTCATTTTTGGAGCTTCCTTCATTTTCTCTTTTTCCGATCTCCTAGTCATTTTTTCTTCATCTTTTTTTTATTCTTCCTTTCTATTCTTTTCTACTTCCCGGTCGTTGCCGCTCTAACGCGTTTGTCTGGACGCATCAAATTATAAGTACACGCTCCGACTGATCTCTTTAGGTCTAAATTGGACTGCACCGGTTTAACGAAGCCAACGAGCCATTGAGAAGCAAGCAGTGGATTTGACACAAGTCGGATGCCTACTTAACTGTCTAATTGGATTGAATGCTAGTCGTAATTGTGGAGAATTTGTCGGCTTTTTTTCTCTCCAGAGATGTGGGGATCCAGCTTCTTCACTCCCGTGATGGGCACTGCGACAATTTTTAAACATTCCATTTCTTCGTTCGCTACAAACGTTCCGCTCTCACAATTAATATTTCGTCGTTTCAAAGTCCAAGCACTTCGCACTTAAATAGCCCCTTTGAAAACGACTTTTTTATATAAAAAAGTTTTCGCATTATTTATTTAAATCACTCGAAGTTGATCCAATTACGACTTAATACGATAAATTAATTTTTATAAGAGTACTTAAAAAATCTACTAAAGGTATTGTAGCTATGATAAAACGACTTTTAGAAATATTCATCAGCAAGCCATCTCAAAAATTGTTCAACGAAACACATGAATTAATTCCATTCTAAAATGTGACGTTTATTTCTACGTAAAGCAAAAAGGTTCAATATAAGATTCTTTATATGCAACTAACATATTATTTATGTTGAAACTAGAGGAATTATTATAGAAACTTTGACTAATTTGCTGTAGAAAATTTTCTAGCAACTCTAATAGAACCACAAAACTTTTGTATATCTCAGAAATATGGAATAAAGTTAAAATAGCGTATGCTTTCATCGAGTTAATACTGCTTATAATATACCAGTTAAATCTATTTATAATTTATAAAATTATATATTAATATATGTAATTTATGAATAAAATTATGATAGTAAAATGTTTATCAGTTCGTTAATTTGATGGCCTCATACAGTAAAATACTTCATCACTTATATGACTGTCTCTTAAACGCATTCAAAGTTTTATAGCATTTTAAATAATTTTATATAGAATATAACTCTAATGTGATTTTTTAAAATATTTTTCCAGTTTGTTTCGTAAAAAGTATGCCAAAAAAAGCATAAGCATGCACCTGTAAACCAATCTTTTCCTTAATGCATAAAACTTTGACAGAGAAAACCTTATTAAAAAGAGACGTAACAAATGCAAGATAGAATAAGTTCTCAGGTGGAAAAACATCACATTCTACTCTGCAGTTTAAATTTATTTTATTTAAAAGTATATCAATGGACTAATAATTCACGATGAAAGATTATGTCCGTATATTACATAATGTTAAACGAATGGTTCATTATTCAAGTGGGCTTATATCTCCATATCTACCATTTTAAACGCTTTGATATTACTCGGCCACATCAGTGCTATCTCTGTACTCTTTACCATCTAAATATTACCCATAATATATATCAGTCTGTGCTAACTTTACATCATTAGCATTAATCACGGGTCAGAGACTGACTACCACTCCATCACGTCACTAACAATGAACAGGCACAACAATGGCCGCCACAGTTTTCAATTTGAACACGCTGGATTGAACCGGAAGATCCGAGGCCTTGAGCTTGGCCAGCTGTTCCTTCCCATGCATCAGCACGCACGTGCTAAAGTACGTGACGTCATCCGGACGGTTACTATGACAACTGCGACAGATGCTAACGACATTAGAAAGGGGAGGGGGGTCGACAAGGAGGCGTGGAATATGGATTCAGCTCCGCCCGCTCAAGGGTTGTCGCTTGTAGGGAGTTATGGAGTACTGTTTCCTTACTTCGTTTATTAACGTTATAAATCAGTCATAACAGTTTGTATGATCATTGTTACACCTGCCATTACAACGCAAAGCTTCTGTTACTGGAGTGGGAATTAAATGGCAGGTTTTATAGCTGTGCAGTGACTTGATCGTTTGCTGTGAAATACGACCATAATAGGAAAACAGCCTGTTATTGTGTAGGTAGTTTAGCGAAAGTCGATATAGCTCTGTTTTGCATGATCGAGGACATTAAAACGACTCCATAACAAGTAGCCTAACTCCATTTCACTTATAAAATTTTCTGTTTTATTATTTATCAATTCTTGATAGAAGTTTATGCTAGACGATGCTATTCGTTTTTCTTCTCTACTTTAGTAAAAGAGCTCTCAGTTTGCTATTATTTTTAGCTTTCGTAAATATATAAAGATTGATCTGTTTATCAATTTATTCATTAATAACTAAAATATTATGAAAACATCTTTGTAGATGGTATAGTGAACTCACCAATGAAAATTAGATTTTTATAGTTTGAAAATAGGTTTTTACTACTATATATATACTATATTGCATATTAGTTTGCTAATTTTTGTCAGACTAACGAAAATCTATTCATTTATCCTTATTTTAAAAATTTCCTAATGAAAATGACTGTAACTATAAGTTCAAATAAAATCTCTGAGGAGAGTTTTAAAACTTAAGTTAATCAAAGCTTCCAGAGAAAAAAAAAATGAAACAAATTGCTTAGTTTTGAGATTCTATAAAATTATATCTTGATATTTACAATATATTAAATATTTCAGGAAAGTAAAGAAAATTAAGCTAACAAGTTAAAAAACATTCACTCTTTTAAATATTGAATCAATGATTAAAACTAACCAAATATTGAATCAATTTTATTCATTAAAAATGAATATAATCGTCTAAACAAATACAAATCATTAAAATTAGTTCAATATTAGATTACTGTCGACTGTTTTGATATTAAAATAATAACAAAAATAAAATTTTTTTCCAAGTAACGAGTATATCAACATTGTTAATTGAGTAGCGATTTTCTTTGCTCTCTCTCCTATTTTAGTATAAAAGATACCTGAACGAAAGTTTGGAAAGGAGCCAAGTTGAAACACCGTGACCGATTCAAATAACTTGACTCAAAGGCCCCTATCAAACTTCCCTCTTAGGCGTATTTTCTGCAAACTTGTTTCTTAAGCTTAGAAAGTTGTTCCATATAAACGCTCGCTTAAACATTGCTTAGACGTTAAAACTGGCACGGAATCCTAAATATTATTGTGATTCGATGCAGAAAACATATTAATTAATTTTACTTGTTACAGTAAACTTTGTCATTAAGTTAATGTTATATTTAAAGTTTTTAAAAAGTAAACTTATGTTAAAAAATACGGAATATTACGTAATTTATATAAATTTTTTAGATCTATTTATGTTTAATCAGCTTAAAGATATCACGAAAGAAAATTTGGAAACAAAATTTCTCCAATGTCTACATTATTCTTAATTTGAAACTTAATAAAGAGAAACTTAAACTTTGAGGCCTATATTTGTTTTATGCATAATCCTATAGCTGTTTAAGTTAACTCAGTTTAATATGGTATGCACATATTTAAATGTTATTAATTTTACGAGGAGTATTTTGACTGTATAATGTCTACATTAATCTTAATTTGAAACTTAATAAAGAGAAACTTAAACTTTGAGGCCTACATTTGTTTTGTGCATAATCCTATAGCTGTTTAAGTTAACTCTGTTTAATATGGTATGCACATATTTAAATGTTATTAATTTTACGAGGAGTATTTTGACTGTAAATTATATTATCTTATATAGCAAGATATGAATTGTTACACGGTAAAAGATGATATAATGATATATCACAATTCAAGCATAACATGAGATTAGTAAGCTGCTGTTATAAAACTCGGATCTAATGAAAAAAGAAATATGTTATAAGCTGACTTTTTCAAATAGTGTGCAAAAAAAAAAACAATAAAAAATAATTAAGGAACAATAATTTTCTCACTAATATTCATATCGAATAAAAAGAAATATAGATTTTTTCAAATAGTGTGCAAAAAAAACAATAAAAAAATAATTAAGGAACAATAATTTTCTCACTAATATTCATATCGAATAAAAAGAAATATGGTTTTCCACTCTGAATGGCCACATTAATTTAATTTAAGTTTAAAACAGCGCAGTGACTTAAATAATGATTGCGGTTTAGTATAATTATATTCTGATAATTAATGATAATATGATTTTAAAATAGATTAGGCCAGTTAGAATCTGTGCAACGTAAGCTTAATAGAGTGAAGTTTATTGTTTCAATACTAATTAATGTCAGTAACAGTCAAAATATGAATTGCCAGAATTGCTTTTAGATGTTGGGTGGGAGCCGAGATTGAGAGAATTGATGGTTTTTCCGAAACTTTCTTTTCACAGCGCGTAAAAAACGTTTTAACTGTTCAATAGTTTCGATCCTTTCAGCGGCTACTGCGGAACTGCATTGAACGTTTTTCACAGATTTTCGGCACTTCAGACAGCCATGTAGGAAAGAGATTAAGCCGGTGTAAAGACTGATGTTTTCATCTCAGCCGCCAATATCTTGTACCCATTGTTCGTGGTCCAAGCCGGATAGCGGCTAGTGTTCGCGCAGTAAATACATTTGTAACCTGCAAAGTACAGTCAAAACACGCTGAAAGCGTTCTTAAGGGCGTGTAATTAGTATTCAACGGAACGTTAGGCTAAACAGACCAAGCGTAGATTTAAAGAGAGTGAAGATTTTTCGGCCGGCCGATCACAACTGAAGAATCATTCTCGCTTCGTCAGACTAGGAATGCAGGTACTGGCCCCGTTCTATTCCCTTGTGCGGACAATAGATTGAGGTCCACACGTTGAAGAAACCGCAGTGTAACCAAGCGAATAACCGCTGGTTAAGCTTAACAGTCGGTCGGCGCCATTCAAACAAACCCGACGTGTCAAATCTCAATGACCCGAAAACCCACAAGAGAAGTGAGTGGGGAGGACACCTTTTTACTTTCTCCAGCCTTCCTTGTGCGGGCGCGTGTTTGCGAGGTAGTAGGACAGGTGACCGTAAACAGTCTTCCTTTGACCACTACCTCCTCTGTACGCGTGGAATCGTTTCTGCCAGTCTTTTCTCACACTGTTGTAGTTAGCGCTAAATGGACGCATGGGGTGGGGATCTTGCCCAAGAGTTTTTTCTAGGGAGGAACAGCCAAAGACTACTCCCCCCTTTTAGGGGAGTCAAAGAGCGGAGACGCCAATGGGGACAGTAGGGGGAAAGAAGGAAAAGACGAGGTTTCTGGTCGATAAATTTTGATGGGGTTCTTGGGAAAAATCCGACGTGGACCAGACCGGAGAAGGAAGTGGAGCGGAAGACTACGGTCCATTGCTCACCGATTTCCCTGCAGTCCGCCCGGACCTACATTACAAAACAGACCAAGAGAAGAGAGGACTTATGGGGGGCGATAGAGAGAGTCAGAAGCGCAGCAAAAATAAAAAAAAGAGAGAGAAAGGAGACGGCTGGTCCAGCATCACGCGACTACCCGGAGTAGTCGAAGCTACAAGCTGCCGACAGCTGTCGGCGTCGAAAGCTCGACTTACGCCGACAATATTTCACTTTTTACGTCTTTTTACTCGACCATCCGCGCTTTACCCTTCTTTCTAGCAAACTTGCTTGTCAGGTGTGTTGGAAGCTGAACGCGTGGACCAATCAGCAACGAGAAGAGGCGTGGCCGGCGATCTAACTTGCTGAGTAGGTGGATTATGTCTAGTCTCTACCACCTGCATAAACATGGTTTCGAAATGGCCGACCTGTCAAATATCCAGCCGGAAAACACTCCACTCATTGAAAGCCCATGTATTTATTCTAGCCTACCTTCTTAAATCGAGTAAGTCTTACTTAGATCTCTCCACTAGCAACTATTTCTCAATATTCATAATCATCTTTATCAATTTATAAGCAAATTCATTAAATGTCTACAACTGAAAAATAACCACATTATTAGTGTTTAATTTATTTTCAATTTTACGGGTCATAAACTATTAATCTAGAAAAATGACCTTTCTATTGTTTTACAAGGAAGCGCATTAAACATAGCGACTTTTCATATTACGAAAATTCTTTAATGCTCAATAATGATAATAAATATTACTATAAAAATATTATTAATAATTAATAGCACTTTGATAACTAAAAAATTAAATTTATTTATTAAATTCCTTTTATTGTCGCGTTTCCACTTGTTGACTACTTGGAATCAATAAAAAATTTTCCGGAATAAAATATTTTTGTTGATGTATGAGATAATGATCTCAAATATGGTATAAAAATAACTCAAATTTATTATAAAATCGAATTATTTATCCTAAAAATATATAAAAATCATCTTTTTTTTCTCACTTTTATATTTTATTTTTAAATAAATTACTGTATAACTTAAATGGCTCATATAGCAGTTATCAGTTAAAAAAAAATAAAATATCAGATTTAATCCTATAACAGCAATATATAATTTATAAAAATATATTTTTGTCTAAATTATTTTCACTTATACAATACGAAAAAATATTCAAATCATTTTATTAAATAGGTTAATAAAAAAACTACAAATATTTTAAAAATTTACAAAATGTAACAATATTTTTAGGCGATTAAGAAAATGATCAAAGCAAAGCTTAATCTGATCCGAAATAATTTATATTCCATACAAAATTATAAGAAATTTAACAGATTAAATATTTTTTAGACACGAGAATATGAATCCCAAACGTTAGATTACCATAATATTGCCGGAATGGTTTGAGGTAAAATATTTAAATTATAGATCTATCTTAAGATATATTATAGCATATTTAAAATATATAAACATACAATAACAATGAATAATATAAATTTTAGAAAAGTCAAAATAATATAACCATTTTCACTTTCATCTTTTTTTCTCGTAACCGAGAAGCGATACGCGAAGAGGGGAGTAATTGTTAGTTTGAATATTTGTAATTAAAATTAAAATTTAATTCAGTTAACTGTCTTATTAAGTTTTTTGACATTATAATAAATTTTTTAAGCATTTGTAATCTACTTTCTCGTATCATCGCTCCCGAGCATCAGTGCGGTTGAAACTGTCATGTTAGATACAAATTTATAAAATTTGAATATATAATTAATTTTTCGAGTCCAATATTAAAATTTGATATAATAGAGACGCATTTCATTCTTACAATTTTGTACTGACGTAATCAAGATATATCCGTAATCTAATTATATTACTTTTGATCGTTCCAAGACGTCTACAGGTTACATTTGATGAGAATATAACTGGCAGCATATTCTGATAAACTAACTAAGCATTCATTGTATCTATTCGTACATTCATACGAAAACAAAACTAACTTAGAGCCAAGAATTAATGAGTTTATGCGAGTCAAATTACTCATTTTGTAATTATGAGTAAAATAAATCGAATTTAAATATAATTATCGCGTAATTATTTTTTTATTTTTAAAGTAGGCCTTAAATTATAAAAATTTATTTTGCATGATAAAATTAGTTTAATTTACAAATTTCAAAGAGGCTCATTTGTTCAATATAATTTAATTCATATGAACACATTATAACTGGGCTTCTGAATTTAATTATATTCACTTAAATGAGTTATCATTAAAATGAAGTTCGATACAAGATACTGGAAAATTTATGAATGAGATCTGTTCTACAATATGATACAACTTATTAAATTTCTCAATTTAACATCGCAGTTACTAGCGAAAATATCTCATCGTTTCCATTCAAATTTTTGGAATTTAATTTACAACTTAAGCTACCTTTCTTAAGAGTTAAATGCGAAAATTTTTACTCTTCCCAATAGTTTTAAACTTAAGAATAATTTTCTATAAAATAATTGTTATCTCTCAATGGACTGTATATAAATTTACATTTTAAAAGTTATAGGTTTTACATTATTAAAATGTATCTAAACCATAAAATTCTTTAACTATAAAAGGTTTTTATTTTAATATTTGCATTTTTCTCTCTCTAAAAATTACAATACTTTATAATATTTTATTTACTTCTTGCTAACTTTCTATAAATTAAAATAAATCAATTAAAATTTATAATTAATTATTTAAACTATTAAATTAAGTTATTTTCGGATTAACTTTTCCATTAAATTAATTTTATATTTTAAAAAATTATAATAAATGTTAGCTGATATCGAGTAGTATATTTTATACCGATGAAAGTTTTAAATGTAAATTTTATACCAACAATTTTAAATCGAAATTAATTTTATATTTTAAAAAATTATAATAAATGTTAGCTGCTATCGAGTAGTAGCCTATATTTTATACCGATGAAAGTTTTAAATGTAAATTTTATACCAACAATTTTAAATCGAAATTTTTCCATAAATGAGAAATTAATTGATTTGGGAATTAAGGAATTAATAAATTTTCAAATAACCCATAGAAAAGTGGAGAATAAACAGGAAGGTTGAAGCAGGCTTGCTAACTCTCTCTCCGACATCAACAAAGCTGCATTGGCCAATCTGCTTAATCCGCTCTCGCAAACGCTTCCTCCCAACTCGGTTTCCAATTAGGAAGCAGTTATCCCGAGCGGAAAACACGGTCCACCTAGCACCTGCCGCATTCTCGCGCTCCTGCAAGCTATCACCATGGCAACGACATCATCTCTTTGGCCATAGCTGATGCCTCCATAACCTATATCTAGAACCAAGGGAGTTACTCTTCGCTAATTTTACTCGCTTCTTTTCTGATTTTTATTTTGCTCGATTACCTCGTTTAAACTTAATAATTCCTTCCAAATCGGAAATATTTTTTAATATCAAAAGTGTCTTACTTTAACTATGATTGATATATTTTATTGCTTACGTTGCAATTTTTCAAAATATGACGATTATTTGGTTATTTTCTTTCCGTATTAGTGATATTTATGACATTTCGATATTGTTTTCCATAAAATTCACTTATGAATATTTAAAGAATCAACTTTATTTCGGCATTGAAATCTTTTAAACTGTGATCGATGAAGAGTTACGTTACTCTATTTTTCGATTTGAATTAAATTACAAAGAAAAACAAATTTTCTATTTGTTCTTATAAATAAATATAAATATCTAATGTTTTCGATTAAAATTTAAAATAAAAATTTAATAATTGTATTCCTATAAATGCAAATTGTATACGATAAACCTAAAATAAGTTATAATTTTTATATTTTTATTTTTTTATATTTAAATATTTTTGCAAATTGAAAGGGTTAAACTTGAATAAATATCTTTATAAGAACCATTAATGGTTTAACGAACCGCGTATAAACCTGTACCTTCACTGAATCATTGGTTCTATGACTACAGAACAGGATACATCCAGAAATGACCAAAAGACGTAAAAGAAAGAGTTGGAGCGTGAAATCCTCCCCGATTCGCTACGTCTGGATCTTGCACCTAATCTCCTACACGACGCAAGAAGAATGAAGATCGTAGCATCCAGCCTGGATGGAACAATGGAGCAACTTTTTTTTCCCTTTAGTCCATTTCCAAGAGAACGAATCTGTGCTGACGTCACCGAGTAAATCCGTCTCCCTAATCATGTTACTTCCGGTCCAATGACC
Organism: Olivierus martensii; assembly: GCA_000484575.1. Lineage (NCBI taxonomy): Eukaryota > Metazoa > Arthropoda > Arachnida > Scorpiones > Buthidae > Olivierus > Olivierus martensii. The sequence continues at coordinate 19,510 of AYEL01072091.1, forward strand.
TCCCCTGAGGTCGGAAGAGACAAGGTCAAGAGGTCAGACATCTGTACTGGACTAGACGATGGATAGATGTGCGAGAGACAATAGTCGTTTCTACAGATTACTCTTGTACTACTAGACGTATCAATGTTCTTCCCGCCTTCACGTCACTAGCAGAGATTGGCAAATTTAACTAGAGCGATGCTTCCATGATTCATCTACGAAATGGTCGAATTAAATGGGTCCAGGCTTTAAATTATCAATAATTATTAGATATACCGGCAACTAGACGTAGCAAAGCGGTTAATTTTCTCTTCCAGATTATTTTCAATACTTTCAACGCCTATGAATTTTAAACGTTATTAAACTTAAAATATATTACAACACTTGTAATTTATCTTAAACTTAATTTTTATAAAAATTTTAACACATTTACTCTGTTAAAAATTTATAAAATTACAGAAAGAAATACATTCTAAAAATTCGTTTAGCAAACCATTAAATATATAAATTTTTAAACCAATTTTTAATAACTTAAAATGATGTAAAGTAATTAAAATTTAATATATATATATATATTTATATATTTTTTTAAAAAAAAAATATATTTTTTTTTTATTTTAAAAAAAAAAAAAAAAAAAAATGCAAAATTAAAAAAAAAAATTGAATATCAATCGATTAACTAAAATCATAGTAAACTTTAGACAATTTTAAATTCAAAAATGTAAAGTGCAGGAAAAAAAAGCACAACAAATTCTCCTGTTCGCACGAATTGGTTTTCTTTTGTTTTCAAATTATATTCCGTGAAGAAAATAGAGTTCATTATCTATACCCCCGTTCCTAATTACTTCACAATCCTCCCCAAAGTAAAGAGGCGGAAAAAAAGAAAAATTAGGATTTTTTTTTCGTTTAATAACTACATCTGTATGTGGGTGAATAATTATAGCGTAACAAGAAGAGCAAAAAAGTCGCGTCAAAGTTCAGTTTTCATCTTGGATGGTCGATCTTCCAGACGTTATTAGTATGGGTGAATTAATGTCTTGCATTACATATCGATACTTTACGCATTAAGATAGAGACATAAGCAAGTTCAACAGAATTTTAATGATACAAAACTTGAAGAATTTTTGTCACCATACATATATAATTACTTTGTAATGCTCAATGATATGGAACAATAAGGGCGTAATTAATCTAAACTTAAATAGTTTTTCTTATTCAATTTTTTTCCAATTTCTAATATTTTTATTCAGATTTCCAATAAAACCTAGATTTTGTGAGTTTATTTAATTAATGAAGTAATTTTTTTCGAAAATTCTCCGGCATAGAAATGTTAATCTTCCGTGAACGGTTTTGGAGTGCTGCAAGAAAAAACGCTTTTCAGGCTACAGGAATAAGAAACATCAAAAGTTCAATAACTGATATACAAACTATCTTTTATTTAAATTCGTTTAGACATTTTTTTATTAATTAAAAAATTAGAATAAAATATTTTTAAATACAAAATTTCAAATACATTATTATTTTATTGCTTATAACGTATTGCTAGGTAGACTCATAAAGTTTATTATGGGCTTTATTCATCTGCATTTTAACAATTCTTAAAGTAATAAAATTCTCAATTATTGTTGCGTAAAGTTACTCAATTTTCGAATATGTAAAGTTTGGAATGTTTAAAGTTATGTTTCACTCTTGTGCGATCTAATTATTTTAATTTTTATCCATTAATAGATCTTTTATGCCAGTAACGGAAGAACCTTGAATATAATGAGGGACAATAGCGTGACGAAGTTCCGGTTTAGCCGGAAGTCCATCCGGATCGGAAGTCTCGGACGTCATAGTCACGTGAACTGTCACTTCCCTCTACACTATCATCCATACGGTGCACGTCATAGAGGAGAGGACAACAGACTAGGAGAGGGACATTGTTCATTCATAATAGCAGTGATCCATCTAAGTACAGAGTATATTAATTGAATGCGATTCATTCCTCTCTTCTACCGGATTAGCAGAAGTAGTGATTTATAAAGGAAAGTGGGTGTTGACGAAATCCCCTTCTATCGTTGTCGCCAAGAGATTAAACTCGGGAATCTGTTTAAAGATGAAATTGCTTATCAGAATACAAACCGTGGATGCTCGACTATCTCTCCCATTTTCGTAAAGACTAAACTGCAAACTTTTGCTTCCGTTAATGAGATAAATAAAACTAATTCTAAATCAATTTTTCTTAGAATTTAAATTAATTTAAATAATTATTTAGGATCGAATGATAATTAAAATATAATAGCACTATTCAATTTAACGATTTTAACATGCTCATGATGTATTTTAATACTACATCGTATTTAATAGTTTTCGAACAGTAATCCCTCTTAGAATCTTGCACAATTTTAGAGAATTAAACTTTCTCTATAAAATTACAGGCCTATAAAGTGATATAAAGTGTAGATATAAAAAGGGATTTAGATAAACCCATCATATTCATAGTGAAATGATGTCATCCACGAACGGAAACAGTCCAGCTGGAACACTATAGTTCAGAAGCAAAGGCGACGGGGCGCATTGCAGATATCTTCCCATTTACTATATTTAGTAAAGATAATAGACCGACTGTCTATGCATTACGTTGGATAGCTTCAAGTGAATAATGTTTTCTTCTAACATTCTATTCAAGCATATCATATTCAGGATGCTTAATGCAAGTATTAAAAATCGAATCAATCTAGGTCTACATTTATTGAAGATGAAGCCCTAGACAAACTAACAAATAAATAAATTCATACAGAATTTATATATATATTTGATATTTATTATGTTTATCAGAAAAATTTTTAACTATACACTATTACAAATTGTTAAATTTTGATTGATTCTTTTCTAAAGGGCAACTTCCCTTTGATTCATATTATAGAAAATAATTTTAATGCCTACTTAAATATTCTTAAATATCGATACAATGTTTTAATTTTCTTTATCTAATAACTTAATAACTAAATAGGATAAATTTTACTCGGTACATCTACCCTTTCCAAATCGGAGGTATAGAGAGTTTTTTTCACAGTTTGCATTTCAGAACGTAAAACTGAAAATCAAGATTAAACCCACGAAAGGTGGTATCGGTGATACGTTCCTAATTAAATTATGATAAACAGTTTTCACTGCCGCCAAATCCGTTTAACAACTAGCCCGCCTAAACCGACAGAGCAGGAGGCCTGCCCGGGGGACTCCTAACAGAACCCTGCTGCGAAGTTGATTCCGTCGTTAGCTTCGAGATAAAAAAGTCTCCGCTGATAATTTGGTGATTAAGTTGCTTAACGAGCTGTCGAGTGTGCACTTGCGTCATTCGCACAGTTGGAAGTAGCCATAGGCGGTCAACTTAGACAAGACTAAAGCTTAATGGACGAATGCGTAATTGTAGTTCCATCAGTTACATCATTATTGCCATGTAGCTAACATTTTTAATCTTCTATATGGCATATCTTTTTTTCCGGAATGTTACTTATAAGATATGTAACTAAATATAAGTCGACTCTATATACTGTACCCGTATGAAAGGTTCAATTCTCATAATATTTATACTTCTAAAGAAAGAAAAACTTATAAAAGAAGATCAAATATTATATATTAGTTTAGATATAAGAACCAATCAACCAACCAATCTATTATCGTAAGTTTTTTTATTTAGGAAAGTAGAACATTGAGAAAATTAAACAGTGAGCAATGAAGGCAAACAAATTAATAATTTTGAGAAAATTTGAGTTGTTTATTTATAATGAAATCAAATTATTATCAACTTATTGCTCATATTAAAAAAGGTCTCTGTACACCATACAACTAACATAATAATTTATAAAAGAAACTTAGTCATCTATCAGTCTAGAAGCTATATCAGTTTTATCAACCTAGTGCTCAGGTTCACACTGTTTCCATGTTTTTGCCATGGTTTAACTATTATTTAATTATTTACATAATTCTAACAATATAATAAAGGAACAGTTTGCGATGAATAGCAACACTATTTTAACAATTAAGAAAACATGATAAAATAATTTTAAGCCAATATAAATTTTTTTATATTTAAATTTTGAAAGATGGATTAGTATAAAATTGCACGGAAACTTTATTAATGTAGGCCTAAGCAATTTATCTGAATTATAATGTAAAATTATTAATTAATTAGCATTTATATAATATATTAATCGCATTCTCGTAATATCATAAAGTTATACTAATTTTGCTTCTATGAAACTTCTGAGATCATATTTGAGAAGTGTAAAATATAATCTCATATCGGAAATGACCAATTAATAGCACAACCAATTACATGAAATCTTATATTCTTCTGACGAAATGGCTGGACTGAAACTGGTTAATCTCTATTATTCCGATATGCTTACAATCGGTTCTAGTTTCACACTAAGCTATACCATTTAATTACCGAAGCCGAGAACATGTCACATGCGCATTTCTACGGAGATTTCATCTATACAGGTATGCACAGTTAAACTCATTCATGTGATATTAAAGTGCAACGACTAATGTCCAATTAGATCATCTCAAAACTACAACAACGTGGTCATCCAAGCATCCTATCTCGTAAGCTGTCTTGACTATGGCATACACGTGTTGAAACTTTGACGTGAAAGAGGAGGTAAACATCACGTGCTACTGACGTAAGCTTCTGAGAAGGGATTGGACAGTTGAGTCCCTCAGTCGGCCATTACTAACTTGGTAACTGCAGTTGCTAACATATGTTATCACGTGTTATCGGATCCGTCATGGTAACCCTCCATCCATCTGACTTTATAATGAGCCGAGAAACATTGCACTCACTCTGACTTATTGTATGATGATGGAGCACCATTATATGTGAAACTCAGTAAAATTTGCTTACGTGACTGATCAATAGAGAGGTCAGTCTACAAATTTCGCGAATGAATGCCGATAAAACTTGATACAACCCGATCTTAATATTCTTTACGTATCGCTATCTTTTATAAATAATATAGGCCTACATTGGTATCCAAATAAAAGAATACATTTTTTTAATAATGAATGCAATATTTTGTATCTTCAGACGGACAAGTTTCTTAATAAATAAGAATAATTTAAAAAAAAGTAATAATTGAAATTTAGTATAATTTAATTTATATTTAATATTATTATTTAGTGAAAATGTTATTAAAAACAGAATTTTCCGCAACAAAAAATATTTATATATTTTGATAGTATTTTTAACTTATAAAGATATCCCAGCAAAAAGAGGTAACGTGTATTGTAATTTTTGTTTACTTTTTGGATATTATAGTTTACATTTTTGAATATATCTACATTTTCATAGCCCTGACTGAATTTTCACAGGCCTATAATATTCACAATGCCAACTTATAAACACTAATCTAAGGCATCAAAACAAAATTTATGTACCGTTTTGTCAATATACTACAGTGGACCACATAAAAGACTATTCTTTGCAATTTTCTCATATCATTATAAAATAATCTCTATAGGCGTAACTATTTTTTTACGGTCGGTTTTATATTGTTTGTTTAGAATTTATAAGGAACATAAAAGTGTTTAATTCGGTGCAAAACTAGTGAGAACATATCCAAACAAAAGAGCAGCCTTTGACATCTCAATAGATGCGGACAGGAAACGAGAGAAGATACGATATCCAACAGTCAACAATTTGTTTCGTCAAACAAAGAATACATCGTTGCACTTTCTACAATTACAGATGAGAATGGTGATGAAACACGTGCTGGCCACGCGACCTGTCGTCGCTCTCATTGCACGCGACACGTGCACGATCTGAAATAGGCAGCATCAGATCCGCATGGTTCCCAGACCAGAGACCTCCTACAGTGTCCCTGCATTGCATCTTTTACACTGCCTTTGATTCATTCAGGAAGTTATCATTTAATGACGCATGGAAAATTTCAGTCCAAAGTTCACTGACCATAAGCTATGGCTTTTTAGTTTTACTAACATTCGATAAAAAAATATATAAAAGTGAAATATGCGAATCTCATAGATACATAGATAGATTTGTTACTGTTCTTTATATAAAACTTGTTTCTAAAGATAACTTACATATACATGACTAACTTCTTGTTAGAAAAAAAAAAAATGATAAAAGAAACGTTCCTACTCCTCTTTTTTGCTAATAGAAAAATGTAGGGAAAGCTATCAAATGAGAATTTTAAGCATTCTTTTTAACAACAAAAATAACTTTTAATGTTTTGCATATTAATTTTTCTTGTAATTAATAATAAATTCTCCTTTAAAAGATTTTTTTAATTTGGTTCATTAATTAAATTTATATATTCTAACTACATTTAAATCGATAGATTTAAATAAAAAACAAAGATGCATTCAGATTTACTTCAGATATGCAAAAAACTTAACTAGAAATAAAAGAAAATAAATGGCAAAAAATCCTTACATATTTTATTTAATTATAAATTTTCTCTTGATTATGAGTACAATTTTTATTACTTAAAACTGAATTTAGTTGTAACTATTATTTGATTTTTAGACCGTTTTTGTACTGTACGATCTCTCTAAATTTCTCTCTCTATTCTTTACTCTCTCTAAATTTAAATCAATTCAATTAACGTTACTTGTAGGCAAGTTGATAGGTGTGAATGTTTCATGTATAATTTTTAGAATAGAATTTTATGCTAATTTGTTACATTATTAAGTAAACTGATATTATAAAACATTCTAAATTAAAATTTAAATTTTAGAAATCGGTAAAATTAATCTAAAATGAAATATTTTTATAAATACGATTTCTCTTGTTTATATTTGCTATTTATATAAATTTTCTTATTAAATATTGTACAATCTATAAAGAACAATGTTCTATGTTTTGGAAGATACTTGTGGAATTTCTTTGACTCAAATTCGCCATAGTTTAATCACTATGATTTACATAGAGATATTAAAAATGTTAGTAATTCTCCAGAGTAGGTAATTTCAACTAAACATAAAAATTGATACATCAATACAAAAGAAAAAAATGATTAAGCAAATGTAGAGTAGGGATAAAGTTATTGGAAACATTTTCAAAATCCTTTTAGACAAGTTTAATGATTCATATTGGAATCACAGCCAATAAATTTGCTACTGAAAAGATTTGAGAACAACCATTTCCGTTTTCATGAAATTGAACTTTCAAACGTGTGCCAAAGAAAGAATTTTATACTCGAGTAACTTCGAACGAATTTCAAACAAAATGGATGTTGGCAGCTTCGGAAAATTCGCCGACCGCAAGCAACCGTACTCAATATGTGTTGAAGAGCGATAAACAATTCGCCCTCTAGCTCATAGACCTTCTTCGTTTAATGACGAGATTAAACATCCGTGCAATTGGCTTTCGTAAATAGCAACATCCCGTATTGAGTACCAAATAAAGCATTTCTTCAGAAATTATCATCAACTCGTTTTTGGCAAACATTGAAAACCAATCGGAGCAGCTGCCAAATCGTACTTGTGGAAATGTTCTTTCGCATCTCTTCATTGTTTTCGGTGCAGATGGATTTTTGTTCGCCCCTCTCCTTTGCTGCACTTCTACTCCACCCCATCCGTTAGATGGCTGTGGAGATAAGAATGCTGACTGTCTGTTCTGAACCGCTCAACGATACGTTGTGACTAATGGTGGAGAAGCGAGACAGTCAAGTGTCTGGCTTTGGATAGATGGTTGGATCGAATGGTTGTCAATACTTCTCTCCAATAACTTCTGCAACTCTTTAGGAGCAGAAGCAGGAATATTATACAGAAAAGAAACTGGAAATTGTTGAAAACGAAAAAGAATATGTCCAGCCATGCGAAAAATAAATAAAAGAAAGTGAAATTTATCGAAAGAAACTCGAATAAAGTATAGTAAGTTTAAAATTATAAAAAAGGTATTTTAATTCGATTTAAATATTATAAATTATATACAGTATATAATATATTTAATTTAGAGAAAATAAATGTTGCAAATAGCCTACATCACGCTTTTTAAATTATTTTAAGCTTTTTTTTTTGAAGTTAAGTCAAGTCTACTTAGACAGACTCATACATGCACATATTTGTGATCATTTATATAGAATCAATTTAAAAAAAAAAAGACAACTCCTTCCATTAAATGGTTTTAATGATTACTATTAATTGAAACTAATTGAATGATTATACATTCAATTAGTTTTAATGTTTAGAAAATTGTCACAGCTATCATCTATATACAAACAACAAACTCTTTAATATTGTATCTAGCAAACTTCCCTTTTTAAATTCTTATTTCATTAAATCAACTGATATAGAACGATAACGTCCAATCAGATCTGTAACAAATAAGTTTAATTTACCGTAAAAATTTTGTTTCCTTTACTAAAAATGTTTTTCTTAAAACTATTGCGATTGAAATTACTGCGATAAAAGAATTGCCTTTATTAAAAGTTCGAATAATTTAAAAGATTTTTTTTTTTTGTAATAATTTGAAGTCAAATATTCGAATAATTAAACTTTTATACATTTTTAAGCAAAAATTTTAAGAGAAAAATTTATTAATGAAAATGTCTCTTCATTATTATGCACATGTTAAAATGTTCTGAAATTTTTGGGCTCACTCGAATGGTAAAATATATATATATTTTTTTTTAAATAGTATATGCTACGATAAATAGCTTTTTTTAAATAAATTCAGTTCATCTAAATAAAGAAAAAGCGCTGATGTTAACGCTCTCGAAACACAATAAAATTAACCTAAAATCGATAAGGTGTGACATTTCTTATTTAAATATTGAATGATATGAGTTGATTAAAATTAGAAATTTAATATAAATAGAGATGACAATGCTATAATATTTCTTATATAGGGCCTATATATATATATATAAACAACAGAAAAACTAAAAAAGAAAAAACTTAAGCAAAAAATATCGATTGCAATCTTAAATTTTTATCAGAAAGAAGTTTTAATTAAGAATGCTGCATAACATTAAGTCTGCTAAATGTTGTCAATATATATTTAGCTAATATCGTTTAATATTTAATAATATTACAAATATTTAAATATTATTAGAATTAGATTTTAATAATCTAATAAATGGATTTCTCGATAATTAGGATGTATGGTTAAATTGGTTACAAATACAACGATCAACTTCTATTATGCATATTTATACATAAAATCAATTTATCCAGAAAAAACCGAACGTAGAGAGTTAAAGTGCAAATGCATCCATCTTTATTTTTAAAAGTCGATTTTTAAATTTAAAAAATAATAATAATGCAATTGAATAAATATTAGAGAGTGGCATACTTCCAGACCCTGCAGCGAGTCATTGACCCTGTAGAAGGTTTTTATAGGCAGAAGAAGGTAGATCTTGTTGGTTTGGCCATTTTATCTTTCGCAGCAAAAGGAACGTAAATTCTCTTCTTGCAGTTGCTTCTTCCGACGTTATAATTGATCCTAGCGGTGTGATTGCAACTAAATCCAATTAACAGCCAAACGCCGAATCGTCTGTTTACACGCTTGATAGAATTCAGGGCATATTGCCTCGGTATCGCCAAGTCTTTTCGACCCTCCCTTACTTTCCGATTCCTGCACTTCCATCCCATACCTATTCCCTTATCGCCGAAATTCACGGGGTAATGGAGACGGTACCTACATCTCCTCCCACTCCAGTCGTTGTTTTTTGTTCTACGTCCTAATGGCGTTGAAATCGCGTTATTAACGCTGGATGAACGAGCGAAGCAACGTTACAACAATAGCGCTACGTATTGTGTGCATGTGCCAACCAAGATGGACCTTATCAGTGCCGTCCAGTGCTGGCTCGACTATTGTACCGGGACAGAAGGAAGGTGGAGGGACGTGTCCGGACACGATTATTAATACACGACACTTGGTTATCTAAATGGATGATAAAGGGAAGACTTGACGTAGGGTCGCTAAGGTCGACTCGCCTGCCGAAAGCCGATAGGGAGCAGTTGTGGCAACTCCACTTGTGCAACCTGCGCTACGTTTTTCATTAATTGAAGAATGCCGCCGTCTTTAGATCTCATTTAAACCTCTCGAATTTTATTTTTTTTCTATTTCGCCAGCCTACTTAAGTAGGTCGAGTTAAAATTAAATGGATTCTATGCCCGTTTACAATGAAAATATCTCAGCTCAGACCGAATCAATTTTATTGGGATAGGAGCAGAATATTCTTAAGATATATTTACAAAAAATTTATATTGTAAATACCGAAATTATCGTATTAAACGACGCGCTAATAATTCATTTTCCAAATTTTCTATGCCGTTTTATCATCATTTCTTAAACAACAATTTATTATATGATTTTTATGTAGATTTTGAATTTTGCATGAATCTCTTTTGCAAAAAAAAAACATTGATAATATTTAAAAAATAAAAAATGTATAACTTATGTAAAATTAATTATATTTAAGTTTTAGCATAGATTAAAATTTCATATAAAAAAGATGCGCCTAATAATTTTTTTTTTTCAATTATTTGTGAGCGCTTTATTAATTATGATAAAAAATTTAAATAAATCTTTAATAAGAAGATTGATAATTGAAGATATTGATGCAAAGCTATTAATATTTTCTGAAATTTTATTAACCAAATAAATCTTTTAAAACATCAGAAATAATAACGATCAAAGCAAATTTCTTTGGAAAATTGTTTTTAAAAGATTTTGCTTTCAATATCTAAATTAAATCGGATAAATTACAGCCACTCTTTTGAATTAAGAAATGTTTAAAATCACCATTAATTAATTTTTAAAAAGAAAAATTTTATTTCACTTCTTCCGTAAAAATTAGAAGAAAATGGAATCGTACAGAAGCCAAATCTTAACTCTCATATTTTTACTTTTCCTATTAAGTTATCGTAATAGGCTTAGTCCAGAAATCTTTTCTTCAAATTAATAAATTTCAATTAATTTTTGCAGATATTATACATTAAACAGAAATGAGAAATTATTATATTAATGAATTTTTATTTTTACAATTAATTAAGAATATTATCTGCTTTATTTTCAATAGTTTCATCTTACGTAATCCGGATAAAAGTCTTTTAAAAATAGATTAATTTAAAATTAAAAAAAATCTAATATAATTTATTTTATACTGAAGAATATCATTCGTCTTTAGAATTTTGTTTATTCATAAAGTAACCAGAAATTTCATCATCATCATCAGTTTTTCTGTTTTAAGTTTTGATTTTATTTTTTAATTTTAGAATATTTTGATTAATTTAATTATTCAGTTTATGTATTAATTAGACTATATTTGATTAAATTAAAAATATATATTAATCATAATACAATAAAAATTCAAGATTTCCTGATGTTTAAAGTGAGATCAGCTGGTTTGTATGGATAGCTGGTTAAAAAATGATCAATATTGGATAGAAAAAGTTTTTAAATTTATATCAAAGATTTGTTGCCTTTAAAAAAAAAAGAATTGTATGGGGTCATCGCTGTTCCTTGAAAACACTTTGCAACTTGTTAGAAATTCATAAATTTGGAAAGAGGCATTTACAGGTAGCAGCGAAGATGATGATGCCAAGACTGCTGAGCATCGCACTTGTGGCTCTCAAGTAACCATCTTGACAGAAGGAAGCATCATCTCAGCATGTCTCAGGCAAGATCCGTTTAATTGTCGTCTTTAATTTACGTTAAAGGAAAGTGAGCTGTCATCGAGAGGTGTTGACCATCTGACCTCTCCTTTCTAGTCGTTAAGACCAAGTAGAAGTTAACGTCATGGAAACTAGAGTGGTATCATTCAGTCTATGCACAGTAGAAGTTTGTAGGGCTATTTTAATTGTTTAGGATTATCCAGCAAAGGGAACATTAAACCCGTCAACCGAACCGGCGCAGGCGATATAACATAGACACCAGGTGGCGTTTGCAATGTGCGATAAATTTCCTCAGTCAAAGTTGTGGCACTAGTTTTATTAGAGCAAAGCTAGCAGGTCGTAAATTTGCTCAGTAATCCGCTGCTTCGTTGTTTAATGAGCTAGTTTGGACGTAGGAGGCTGTTTTAACGTTTTGTCAAAAGGTTAAAAGGTTACGGCGAAGTTTCCAGCTTCCATTGTTTACTAAAAGGCTTTTGTGTGGGTGACTTAATATCTTGTAAAGTCAACACTAGCTATTTAGTTTTAGGCACTAGAAGTGAATCACACGCTTGAATAGCCTCGGAGTTATCTATAGAAAGTTATGGTATTCCTTATGTTGACCGTCGATGAGGTTAAGTTAGAGGAGACATTGGAATAATGTCCACGTCTTCTTCGATTTACATTTCATCCGAAAATGTTTAGTATTCCTAGCTTGATAGGAATAAGTTAAGAGAGGAATCAGTATTTCACTGGCTTTAGGAAAGTGATGGGGGATGCTGTGCCATGTGGGGGGGTTGTGTGCCACGCGACAGATGCGCCTGCTACTTGGCGCGTGAAATGCACTACAAAAGCAAGAAACGAGAGCCGAAACTTTTTCTCTTTCTTAGAACCTGAACGGTCGAAAGAAAGTCCCATAAACTTTCTCTGTAGCGCAATACTACTTTGTGTGGAAGGGGAAGAAAGGGAGGGAAGCAGAAGCGAGCAGAATGAGAAAGTAGAAAATAGAATAGCTACAAAACACATCTTAGGCCATCCGGAAAGAGTGCAAGAAGAGAAACGGGTTTGTATGTGCCAAAGGCACATATACTACACTAAGAAAAACGAAGAAAAATAATCGGATCTTTTTCTTGGCATACAGTCTCTCCCTCGGGCACTTGGAACAACACGCATCTTGGGACCGGGACGAAAGAAACACGTGAGTCTGCATAAGAAAGTAGAAGCTCTCTTCCTTCTCCGGTTGTCTTGTCTACCTCATCCACGTTTCATTTCCACATCGATGAACTCAGCGAGATACTATAGTTTCGATTTCGCGAATTAAATTGCAATCTTTTAAGAGGAAATCGAAGTTTCTGAGAGGGGGAAAGGTTCCGCCTTCTCAGATGCATTCGCCTAGTAACGATCTATACCAGTCGAATTTTACGGCGTAAAGTATGTTATTAAAGTGAAGATTTAAACACTGACGTTTCTGTCCATGTAAGTTGAGGAGGAATTTTTTAGGGGGGCGAGACAACCAACAGGGACCATCTCGCTGAGGTCAGGCCATGGGACAATTACATCCGGTGCGAAGTGGACTTAATGGAGACTGTCTCGATGTCCATTTTCTCCCGTTACTGATGGACCTTCCGGACTTAAAAAGTAATAAGGAATGTTTAGCCATGTGGAAAACACCGCTATGTATTGCTCAAAGAAGAATACGAAGACATTCACCATAGAAGATGCCTGTCAATGGAGGGGTAAACCCCATAATGTCTTCATCATCGTTATTAACTAAAATATACTATATTATACGTATTTAATACGTATAATATAGTATATTTACGACTTAAAACTTGTAATTTTGTAATTAATAAAAAAATAACTTATATGCATTTAAATAAAACGTATTTAAATAATATAAATAATTAAAAATATACCCTTACGTTTTAATTTTCGGCATAACTTTCAACAAGTCCCGTTTGGAGAGAAACTATTCGTCAATTTTCTTGTCGCACTTAAAGTCTTTTCTTAATGGTTATGGATATTGATCTCCTAGTCATTAACACCGTTCTTAGTCATTAACATCGTATGGCAAAATAATAACACTCAACTAAACGAACACTGGATATGATGCCATTAAAACAAATGGCATTCATCATATGCCTATTTATTTTGGTATTTAGAAACAAGAATTTAAAAAAATTCTTTAACCAATTAATCGTTTTAAAGAAAAATAAACTAAATCTGTATTTTATGTTTTTAATAAATTTTAAAAAATACTATTGAATAAGTATATATATATATAACAACTATATTTTTATCATTTTGATATTTTTTTCTTTTTTTGCTGTGTGAAATGAAAGAGCAAATATAAAATTATCATAAGAAACTAAGCTTAAAGTAGATTAAAAAATTTCGAGTTAGATATATATTCTAATTAAAAATGAAGAGATTAGAATGAAGAATGCTCCCATTGTTTATGAAAAAAATCCTTTCGGCGGACCATATCCAAATAAGGATCCATAACGAGTCATTGGAAGATGCCAGATGGTCGACAGATCGACGTACTTCTAACCAAAATAGAATTTATTAAATTTGCTTAGCAGCGAAACAGTATCGAGATCTACTTTACAGCCTAACATCATCAAATCTACTTACAGTTCGGGTGGACACGCTCTGTTACCGACTCCAACATCGAGCTAATGTTGTTAAAGCGATCGTAGTTTAAGTCTTTATTCGCTAACACAAGACCTGTCGACGGCAGGACTCTGGGGGACCATCAGTTGGTCTGTTTCCCCTGTCAGGACCAGGTGGGGTGGTAGAGTCATTAGGCCTTCAACCATCTATTGATATGTTGCTCTGGAACATTTACAAGGCCAATTCCCTTTGCGACGGTGAAAGGGGGTACGCTGTGGTCTGTCCAGGTGGTACAATGTTAGCTGTTTTTTTTCTGTCACCCCTACGTGTCAGATACCCCAGTGGGGTGACCGCCGCGAAACCATGGTTAAGGTTCGTTGGAGGCCAGTTGGGAGCTTTCAACGCTCGTTACTGCAATGCAATAAAGATTGTATAATGATCCCAGGGGTATATGCAGATGTCGACAGCAGTTTATGTCATGTTTCAAATAACATTTCAATTAACATCGCGTAGTCGCTTTATGATCAAATAAATGCGATATTTATCGTCTAAATAACAACCTTGTTAGGACCTATTTTTAAATGTTGCAAATAGTTAAAATGCTGTAAAAATAATATATATTTTGACAATATGCACACTTTTCGTTGTAAACAAACTTTTATATCAATTGAAAAACTTAAACAAATTCACAACACACCTGAAAACATCATTCTGCTGTAGAAATACAAAAACAACATCTAATTTATGAATGCATTTTATAAGGCCTGACATTTCCTTTAAAAAAAATCTATAGAAAATAAGAAAGTTTAAAACTTGAAATGTTCAAAAAAATATTATATGTAAGCTTTATTAATACGAACTTGAACGATCTGCTTGCAGGTTTTCGTAACTAAAGAACTAATTCATTTTTATGAGAGAGATGGGAGTGGGGGGAAAAACCTTTAAAATTTGGCTCGTATAATGTGCACACATTACTGTCATGCAATAGGTTATAACAAAGTTGAAACGAATACGTTTGCAACTAGATAAAAATGGTTTTAATAGATCAGATTGTAAAAAAATTGATCTTCATTCGATTGTTTGAAGCATGAAGAACGTAAAAATTATGTGAAGTGAATCGATATCTTCAAGTCTGACTCAAGCGGAAAAAAGAGAAAGAAAAAATCGACGGGACCATCGTTTTTCTCCACCAATTACCTTTTAATTGCCTCAAGAAGTGGTGTAATTTTGTCTTCCAACTGCTCCGAAAACTATAGTACATGAAGTGATTGATACAATAAAACTCAGTTGATTTTTACTACACCGGTATTATTAGATCAGGGCACAAATTAGTGTGTTTGTTGACTGAAATCAAACATTGTTTTTACTTAACTACAGTATAATAATTGTAATGTTACAAAATCAGATTTAATTCGCTTGATGAATCCTTATCATTTATTTTAACTTGTTTAAATTTCAAATATAGTAATTTAATTGCCATTAATCTTTTTATCATCGTGAAAACTTTCGTTAAATAATGACGTATGTATTCATAAAAATGACATCAATTTCTTTTAAAAGTATTTCAGCTGTTATTTTAAACATAAAACGTAAAAATAAATCTGAAACGTTAGATCGAATTATGGATATTAATTACGTGATTTTATTCTGGTGTATAAATATAAAATAGAGATTAGGACATTTGACAAATGCTGCGGTGATAATAAAAGAAGATTCGTGTCAAAGGCCATGTAATAAGATATCTCCTTACGTAGTAGAAGCTTGGGGTTAAGTACACGAGTGCTCATTGTCATAGTAGTATGCCAATTGCGGCGGTAGGGGTCAGCCTTTTTTGAGTATGACATTGAAGTGGAATGCAAACAAGGAAGACAGCGACACTTGGCGATGAAAAAGCATACTTGACATAGGAATAGCTTTTCCAGATAGAAATCCACTATCCTACCACTTAACAGACAAGTAGGTGACCGGTATATAAGGACCGCTACTTATAATGAAAGAAGTGAAGTTTTCAACTCTTGTAAAAACTTGAAACTAGCAACTACATCCACTCTGCTTCGGTTAGATTGATTCTAGCTCTCAAAGGATTTCGTGCAGAAACTTTATAGACGCTCTATCATAAATTGAAGTCAGTCTAGTCATAGATCATGTTTCGAATTATGAAACTCTATAGTTTAATAAGAATAAAGCGGTAATTGTTACTAGTTGAGATTTGTTAAATGTTTCTGATATTTGCATAATCGAGAATAATCCAGATAGATAAAAAATAATCGAAATCGTTTCGATATTTTAATGCAGTTCTCTTTTATTGACTAGAAATTTTCATTATTAACATTTAATTTATTGGAAAACTCCACTAATTCTACCATTTAAAATTTTTAAATTCATAATATTGAATTATTATTATTATGCAAATTAAAGTGAACTTATGAAGAACATTCTGTTTCAAACAAGTGTCTTAAAATTATAAAGAAAATTATTCTTGTAGATTGATGATATTCTCAACATAGAAAGCTATCGATAAACCTACATATGATTAAACTTTAACAAGATTATATCTAAAATAAGCTAAATTATAACCAAACTAAAAACTGAACTGATGCAACTTAATAAATAAGTAAGCATATATGTTTTACTCTGTATATCTTTGATATCCTGTTAGATATTTCTCATAATGATAGTTTAGTACAATAATGGGAATAACCAGACTAGCATTATTACTATGTTATATCACCTGCTATTTGCAGATAGACCGTCCAGTTGTGCAAAGACCGACCTAGGGTGGCTTCTGCTCGCTAATAGACATGTCATCTGCAGCAGGATAGTCACGTGATTTAGCTTGTTCTGTGATGTGTCGACATAATTGCACTTTTTCCCAAATTGAGATTTCGACAACTGGTCTTTACAAAGAAAAACTCTATCCATGACTAAAAAAGGGATTAGTAAAATGACTGTAATAAAAATGGACATTAATATAGACTTATATATATAATTAAATTAATCGATTACCGCTTGTAATAGTTATAAGATACAATAATTATAAAGATTAAAGTAAAATTTGAATATATTTAAATAAATTGAGAAAGGAGAAATAACGTTTTTCCATAAGGACAACAGAGCTTGAAGGAAAAGCTAATCTTGGAGGCCGAATATCTGTTATAACAGAAGATTGTGTGTGTTGTGCTCTTGTGGGAAGGAGAAACTTTTCCGCCGAAGTTGTACTAGCTGAACCGTGAGTGACCTGTCTTGACGCCATGGCGCCCTATAGCTGGACTAACCAATCGGTTGGAACTGAAAGGATGTCAGATTTGACAACCCCGTCCCTCCTCTATCCAGCCCACTATAGTGGAGAAGCGTACCCTTCAAAGTGGCTACGGATAGTGACTTCGGACGAATTAAACTTCCGTTCGAATAAGAAGGGATTACCAGAGTAAACGCCAAAGGCTACACACTATAGCCTGTTTACATTTCGTTTGGATGAAGCGTTCTCCCATTCTTGCCGTCCACTTAGCCTAATCCTGGATTCGTTCATTCACAGCTTTTGAACAAACACCACGCTCTTCGATACACAGTTATTTGAAGATAATCCGAGATGATGAGGATGTTACGTAGTAATCGATTGTCTGTTCATCATATATTTTGAATATAAAAATGGCGTGAAACGTTATGTCGCTTTAGTTATTTTCCTTTTCACAGGCGAGTAAAAAGTAAAAAAAAAAATACAATTTTTTTGTTTTTAAACTTAAATAGAATAGATTTATGATACACAAGCATTGTTGAAACATCAACAAGTATCATTCAATTTCTATTTTCGGCATAATATATTAATAATTATATCCATTATCTGTATTATAAACAAATTTACTGGTGAAAGATTTTATTTTGCTGTAAAATGCTATCCGTCAAAATCAAAAGAGCTTCTTGACATCTGTTCCTTATTCAGATGGTATAAAGCCATTGACAAAGAAATGATTTTAACATCTTCCATACGACAGACATGTTCCCTCCCGTTCTATCTCTTAATGAGTTTTTAATCGATTCTAGAAAAGATGGCAGATCTTCTGGTTTCAATCAATGTTTTTTTCCTTTTTTTAACTTCTCCTCTCTCTCTCTCTCTCGTCTTTGAAAAATATGAAGTGAACTTCGTTTATCTCCATGTTTATAGTTTGATTTTTTTCTTAGGAAATTATACTTAAAAATCATTTGGAAATAACGATTTTTTTTTTGTCGAACGTTAAAATTATACTCAAGAAAGCTTAATGAAAATAAAATTGCATGACTCGATTTAATCGTTAACTGTTAATAATTTATGAAATTAATTTTTTTTAATTTTTTATATTTTCACTAAATTAATCGAGTTGTGCACGTTAACATGGCTTTCTATATAATAGAAACCATTCAAACGTTGCTAAACTTTAAAACTTCTGTTAATGATTTAAACCTTTTATACAAATCTTTTAAATACTCGAACGTACACTTCACTATGTAAATCTACGATTTCATTTCTTGGCAGTTCAAACATTACCAATGAAACTGTAAACAGAAGTTTAAACAGTCAGAGAGACTAAGTTGGATGTTCAGTACCAATAATGACAAGCTTGCCTCATTGTATCCCAGATATAATAAAGCCACTTATTCTATCCTCCTTATCAATAATACAAGTGGGTTGACAAAATAATTATGTCCTCTCCTTTATTCCCTTCAATCCGATATTATATATATATAATTTATTAATTACAAACGGAATAATAATTAAAAATTATGCAAATTAAGTAAACAGAATTTGTTTATATCGTCTTGTTTATAGTTATATATATTAGCAATTGCCTATATTGCAGCATTAATCGGATAGTAATATTTTCCGCTCGGACGAATTTTGTTACTAAGCAAATTTCTAAATGTTTCTTCATCAATGATGCGAGCAATTATTACTTTACAATAGTTATTTGCTTTGCTTTCATATATTTAACTGTTGCATAATTGTCAAAGCGTAAAATAGCAAAGGGATGACAAGACTCCCGAGATTTAGATCGAATTCTGGAATTACACGGATATCCATCATACGAGACTGGCAACTAATTACGGAATCTCATCAACATTAGCGGAAGGAAACAAAATTACACTATAGTTGAATATGTAAAGGCTGACCTATTAAATTTAAACGAGTTCTAAATTTAAACCCGAAATCAAAAATTCAGCAATTTTACTAAAAAAAGAGGTAAATTTAAACGTAAAATTTTAGTTTGTTTTTGTTTTTTTTTTTGCTTCCATCGCCTAAAACAATGGACTATGTCAACAGAAAATTAAATTCGTTGTTTGAAGATTCAAACTGAATATTGACCAAAAGCTTAGGACTTGAAAGCTATATTCACATCGATACAAAACCTCTCTTGAACTCGTTGGACCATTATTAAGCAGTGATTCACGATCCATCCGATCTTAGTCTTCATCTCTATTTCCACTATGTTCCCCGAGGGAATTCTGTACTACACTTGAAAATTTTGTGCACGACCTCCAGTCGCGGAAGAATAAAGTTTGAATACACTTTAATATTAAACTTCGCTATTAACAGCTATCCAGCTTAAACTTTACGTTATATTTTTATTTAGTTAGTAACACAATCGCTTACGACACATTTAAAAATAAATAACGGGTGTATAACTTAATAAAATTTATTTCATAGTTGATGACACTACAATCCTACAATAAATTCTCAAAAGATTTCTTTTCTTTTTTTACTCAAAGGAAGTAACTCTTTACAAGAACTGCAATCATCAGCACAGGACAAACATTATTAAGAGTAAATATATTTAATATTCAGTACCAATCGCACAAAAGACGTAATCTTTTTTTTCCACCGGTAAAACTAAATAGCATGATAAATATTGGCTAAAATATAAAAATATTTCTTCCGAGTGTTTGTCACATTCATTAAATTTAAATATTTTTTGTTTTGTTGTTGTTTCAATATTTATCAAGGCTGTTTAATGGCTACTGTTAGTTTATGATAAAATAAATGTATAAAAACGTACTTAATTGTAGGTTATTAAATGATAAACAAATAAAAAGAAAGACAAAATTATAAATTCAGATTTTATTTTGGATTATATGAGAAAAATATTTACATTATAGAAAAAAGCGTAATAAGTCTCGACTCTTCGTTCCAATACAAAAAAAAAAGAAAAAAAAGAAAAAACTCTCAGAATTCGTCAGCAAATAAAAATAAATATGGAGAAGGGGAAAAAAGAAGATTAATTTTTATGTCAAGTAAATATTTTGAGTTCTAGCAATGTTTTGACTCATGAAATTCCTCATTATCTTTTAAAATAAATATAGACTTATGCAAATTGAAAACTTTCTCCATTGGAAAGTGTAATGAATCTTTAGAAATTGTTGACAATTCTCAAACACCTCGGGGGACATTGTTTATCTATCTGAGTATCTGTCCCGGTCGATTTTCTAACATTAGGCGTTACTTTTGTAATTATTCCGCATTTCCACATAGCTAAACTCGCTTTCTAACGAAGCCAACCCGAAGGCACTGACGCGCCATACATCCTCACCGTTTTTCGAGAACATAATGGAGGAACGAGCCTATTACTATCGCCTGTCCTGTGACTTTCCGACCGTTGCAGTCTGGAATTGAAAAATTAATAACGGGGATAGTACGAAAGGGGGTCGAGTCGGCTTTCTTCATACATTTTGCCACTATTCTACTGACTGGTAGGTCGTCATAGTAACATGACGTCATCTCATTATCACGCTCAGTCTAGCGGACGAGAAGGTCCCCGACTTCGGCATCGTCTACTAATGTATGCGCAGAAGGTAAACTCCATGTCAAGTGGTGAAAAGAGGGGTTGTTACCACACGGAACTCCGAGAGTTGCCTAATTGGAGCACTCTTGGAGATGGAGAGACCAGGGTTGCAAGGTTGTGCGCGCGCATTCTCACGCTTGACGGGACTACCTGAATTGGTTTGGCAAAGGTCCACCGTGGCCATGTGAATATTCGGTTATGATTTATGACTTTTCGGGTCACCTGTTTCGCCACCTGCTCGCCACTTTTTTTTATTGCTTCTTTTCAGATCCTTGTTATGTGGGGACAAATGGTTGGCTGCTACGATAATGAGAAGTCCCGCTCTACTCCATTGTCTGTTCCTCTCTCTCTCTCTCTTACAAATTCAGTACAGACGCTAATGAACATATACGCATATTGTACGTAGATCAACGTGGATCATAAGCATTTCTGACCAAACTTTCCATATGTAATTCTATTCATTTTCAAGTTAAAGCTTGATCATTATCATCAAATGATCTAAATGTTTATATATATATCTAGAAACTAAACTAATAGTTTAATCATATTAAAACACATGATATTAATATTTTATAATCGCTTTACAAAACAAAATCAATTTAGGAAATTGTTTACAAATGGTGTCAGGATGGCTTCAACACGCACATTAGAGAGTTGCAGTGAAGTCAACTACAAAGGGTGAATGCTCGCCGTGATTTATTGTTTACGTTACTATTTATTACGCAATACAAAGTTAGAAAAATCTCAAAATCATCCAATTAATGTACGATTATAGTGTTTCGGGAGTAATTTCAATAAATTAATATATAATAAAACAAATTTTATTATCATTATTATTTTTTTTTATAATGTAGAAAGATTTTGCATTCTTTATAAATATTATATAGAGTTTTTTTCATTCCTTATAAATAATATGGAGAGATTTTGCATTCCATATAAATAATATAGAGATTTTGAATTTTTTATAAATCATACAGAGATTTTGCATTCTTTATAGATAATATAGAGAGATTTTGCATTCTTTTTAAATAATATACAGTTTTTGCATTCCTTATAAATAATAACCTTCGCAATGGTAAAAGAACTGAATTTGTTTTTTAATAAGTTTTTTATATATGTGGATAATATAATTTATGTATGAATGATTGAAAGCTACTTACATATCTTCTCCAATTATTTGGTGCATTTGTTATAGAGTTTTTTACTAGTAGTGAGAATTTATAATAGCCGAAGATTGATTTCCTAGATTTACAGCAATATTTTATTTTTTAAATAAGAAACAACCTAATTGAAAATCTTTGATGATCGTTGTCCTATACGCATAGTAAAATATATAACTTCCTCCTAAAGGATCTGGGATCGATTCTGACCTATATAGCGAATATTTCAGGGTCTAACTTTGTATATTGATAATTATTCATCTTTCAAACTATCTGGATAAGCGTCAGCTTTCATCAATTGGATGGCCGTGTTGAAAACCTTAGACTTACTACTTAGAGAATTGAGATTTAATTCCAGTCTCACAGTCCCATATTTTTATTTATTTCTCAATCTCTAATTGTACAAAGAGTACACGAAGAGCCATTCCAAACAAGAAATCAAAAGGAATACCAGTTCGTTGAGTTCCATCCTTCATAAGATAACTAATCCCAACACTGATGAGAGCAGCTCATAATGAGCATTGGAATGCCAATTGAAAAGTGGTGTAAATAATAAAGAAAAAGAAAAAAAGCATCAGTTTTCAATCTAGAGAATGGCATCAAATGTGCTTCTGCCCACATCTGTCGCTAATTTTTATTTTATTGTTTAATAATAAGATCATTCTGAGCCCAACTATGAAAATGCATAGTTGGACTGGGAATGATCCTATTATTAAATAATAAAATAAAAATTATAAAATAATGTTTGAAAAACTGAAATTATTTATTTCAAATTGTGATATTAATTACTGTAATAATAATAATTTTTTTTAATATTTAAACTAATAAAAACTATTGATAATTCATTCCAAAGCAAAAATAATACCTTTATTGTTTGGAAGCAATAATTAGTCTAAATTCGAGATATCAAATATCACTTTTCACTGTCGAATGTATGGAACAGAGATAATTGGATACATCCATGATTGGATAGAACGTATTCTTGTCACCATTCACGCTAAAATGCATATACTGTAAAATACAGGTATCCCTCGCTTTACGCGATTAATTGGTTCTATGAAATAATCGCGTAAAGTGAGTTGAATTTAACATGGGTGAGATAGGGATAGGGGTTTCTTCAGAAGTATAAAAAAATAAAAACTTTACACCTAAACTTTTACCAAAATCAAATTTTAATGAATGAATGGTTGGATAAATAAATTTAATACAAGTCATAAATAACTAAGCACTACATAATTCTGACAGTCTTCAATTCAATGCTGAATGGACTGGGTCTGGTGAGTCTAGATCATCTCTCTCTTAATCTCTTGAAGTCTCTGGGATGATATGCTGATGATCTTCAATTTGTTTTAATGAAACAGTCGAGACTCAGCTGAATAGCAGCATTCTTCCTCTCTCTCTATAAAGTTCTTTGTAGCAAGCCAAAGAATTCTGAATTTCTCTTGCGCAATTTTGGCACTTCTAGTTTCATTAGGATCATTTTTTTCAATTAATTCTGACAGCACTGTCAATATGTTTAAAAAATTCAGTCATTTGTTTTCTTGAAAGTTGTTTGATGGGCGCAGCAACAAAGAGTTCCTGACTTTCATCTTTCATGTTGTTTCCCATTTCCAGAAACTCTTCATTAGTTGAACTTTAATGAGTGGTACTCGAACAGTTCATCCACGATACAATTTTTAAATAATTTTTTTTAATTTAAAAAATTAATTTGCTTTTTAAAATCGCATTATAGCGAAAACGCTAAAGTGAGATCGCGTATAGCGAGGGATACCTGTAATAGGAGGTCATCTTATTGCTTTTTCAATATTTTGGCAAAACTTTTCAAAATCAATTGTTTTAAATATGTATAACTAAACTTAAAGTAGTAATATGAAGTTAACAGAAACTTTTGCAATTAAATTAGCGCCTGAGGCAACTGCTTGTTATCCTTTCGCTGAGCTATTATCATTTCATTCATACTTTTGGAAGATTCTAAATTTTAAAATATTGCATTATAAACTCAGTTTTAATTCGTATAGAGATAGGGAGCATAGAATAAAATAAAGCCAATGATTCATGTATTAAAATAAAAAATTCTTTTCATTAATTAATCCAGAATTTCCTTCGACATTTTAAATTTTTTCTTTTCCTCTTGTTTATCAGATAAGTCAAGAGAACATGAAATTAATGCTCTCATATAATGAGTAGGGTGCCGTCTTCTCATTGAGGAACTGGCCACCAAGAACAGGGTGCAACTGGTTTGGGTACCGGGCCACAAGGGGATTGGGGACAATGAGGTTGCTGATAGGCTTGCCAAGGAAGGGGCTTCTCGCCCATTTTTTGGATCTGAGCCTGTCCTGGGCATTGGTTTGGATGTCTTTGGGCGAGTTGTCAAGGACTGGCTGGCGGCCCAGCATCTCACTTTCTGGAGGACTATCTCTGGTCTTAGGCAGGCGAAGGCTCTCATTTTGGGTTGCTGTATTCAGCGAACTAAAGAGTTGCTTTCTCTGAACAGATATGAAGTTAGGATTGTTACAGGGCTTCTTACAGGGCACTGCCATCTTAGAAGACATCTTCACTTGATTGGGCTTGTTGATAGTCCTATGTGTCAGTATGAAGAGGAAACTCCTTTTCACATTCTGTGTGAATGTGTGGCCCTTTCGTGGCTTAGACGTGATAAGAGGAAACTCCTTTTCACATTCTGTGTGAATGTGTAGCCCTTTCGTGGCTTAGGCGTGATATCTTGGGGATGTATTTTCTTGTTCCTGAGGATCTTGCTACTGTCCCATTGAGGAAAATACTGTCGTTTGTTTTAAAGACGGGATTTTCTTCTGGGATGATTTGATTGGGGGTGCAAAATAGACCAACGCGGTCTATTTGCTTGGTCGCGGTGCTTGGGCTGGGTAGGCTCCTCCCTTTTCTACTACTACTACTAGTGAGAAGGTTGCACAGTAGAATAACACTCTTGAAAATATGTTGCGTCAACAAACGATATTTCTATTCCGGTTATGGATAAAGGTTTCTTACCTTTTGAACATTTCCTTTTACACTTAAAAAAATCCCAACCTCTTTCAAAATTCATATTCATTGTCTAGAATTATTAAATAAATCCATATGAGATCTGCCATTTTATCCTCATTTTAAATAATGCAGCTAAGGAAATATCTCTCAGTTATACTATGAATAATCCGAAATTTATCAAGGGATTCTGTTAACATGCCCTTTATTTTGAAATTATTAAAGATAAGAAATTAAAATATATGTCAACAAAATCTTCTTCAATAACATAATTTATAAGTTGAATATCATAAAAAAAATCTTTTAAAATAATTTCATAATTATTACAGGGAATCTTCAGAAAATTGAATCTTTGCCATTTTTAAACAGATAAAAATAAAATATTAATTGCCTTATCATTGAGATCATCATTAACAGTTTGGCAATCTTATTAAATTTCGTTAAATCTAATAAATAATTCATGATATCCATTTATACATTCACTTATTAATTTTACCAACATTAAGAAAATATTTCGGAAGTTTGAATGCCTGCCATTGTTAAACGTTTGAAGCTATTCAGACAGATTCAATGGCAGAACATCACTACCTAATTTCATGAAAATATAATAATTCAAAAATTATTAGCGGGGAACAGGCATCAATCAGTTAAACACGCAGTATGGTGATTTCATAAGCTTTACTTTTTTTTAAAGTAAACTAAACATATTTCTCTATTTGTTTGTTAATTTATTTTTTCGTGTTTTAATAAAACAAAGCAAGTTAGAATAATATGAAATCGATTATATGATCCTTTGCATTATTCATTCTCCATCTTTTTATTCTTTTCCCTTTTGAACGGAAAAAAAGGATATATGATTTAGTTTCATTCTGCAATACGATAATTCGTGTATTATCTGATTGAGAGTAAGCTCGCATATATAATAATATCATACCAGAGAAACAAGACTATTGAAAATGATCTATATCGGATTTATATTATTGACAGAAGAAAAGATATTCATCCATAAATATTAAATAATATTTACATGATATTGTAGTTTTGACAGTAGGTATCCAGACAAGATTCAATATTAATAATTTTTTAAAAGCCTGATTTCCTAAAGGGCATATCAATTCATTAGAGCAATAAAAATGGTTGCGCCAGATATATCTTTTCTGTGTTTCGGCGGTATAATTTAAACTAACTTTACTTAAAAGACCTTTACTGTCGGAGGGCCGGGGTTCGAGTCTCGGGTCCCCCTTGAAAATATTTATCATGTAGTCCGGCCCATATATTATCTGATTGAGAGTAAGCTCGCTTATATAATAATATCATACCAGAGAAACAAGACTATTGAAAATGATCTATATCGGATTTATATTATTGACAGAAGAAAAGATATTCATCCATAAATATTAAATAATATTTACATGATATTGTAGTTTTGACAGTAGGTATCCAGACAAGATTCAATATTAATAATTTTTTAAAAGCCTGATTTCCTAAAGGGCATATCAATTCATTAGAGCAATAAAAATGGTTGCGCCAGATATATCTTTTCTGTGTTTCGGCGGTATAATTTAAACTAACTTTACCTAAAAGACCTTTACTGTTGGAGGGCCGGGGTTCGAGTCTCGGGTCCCCCTTGAAAATATTTATCATGTAGTCCGGCCCCGATCCATCCATCCCCGTCTTCCACAATCTGGCTGATCCCTCCCAGGGCTAGGCAGCCTGTGGAAGGGCTTGTTTCGGCCCGCCACAGAATAACCTTCCAGAATGGAGTGTGGCGTCATCTGTTGAAAAAAACTTCATCTGACATCGACTCCATTAGAAGTTTAGGTGACTATGGTGGACCTTTGAATAGTCTTAATGGTTAGTACCCCTCTGTGGCCGGGTTTTCCGCGTGGAAATGCTTCGGCTTTCCACTCTAGAGGATCCGGTTTGATTCTCGAGCCACTCTTTAGAAATACTTATCATGGAGTCCGAACCCTGCTGTCATCCTCGTTTTCTCAATCTCGGCTGACCTTCCCAGGAGTGAGCAACTGTGGAAGGGCTTGATTTGTCCTGCCTCTCGGTACTCTCTCAAGTAGAAAGGGAAGTAGAAAGTCATCAGTAATGAAAAATATCCACTTTCCACTCAGTAAGTATACAGCATATAACCATGTGGGTGAAACCCCTTCTGTTGTTTTACCATTAATAATATTATCTTTCTTGCTCTTTCTTATAATTTCTAATGATTCTGTAAGAAATCTTTCTTTATAATTTCTAAGTTCATCTTGTATACTAGACTTGCCACGAAGGCACCTTCCCTGCTCTATGAAAGAACGGTACAACGACTGCAAGATGGAACTCGGCATTAATTATAACTTTCAATCAAAGGATGTGGACGTGCTTAACACCTTTCGGTCGACAAGAACGAAGATCGAATATAACAAACGCGCTCAGGTGCAGCAAGCCTGGGGATCTGTTTCTACACCTGTCCTCGTGCATTGTGTTGCCATAGCAACCGAGTTTAACTGAGAAATGCTACGTAACTGCCGCTATCGTCTTCGTTCCAGAAGGATCGAAAACACAAAGAGGCAAAGAGAGTATTTGCTACTGTGGGTTCTATTACAAGAGACCAACAAAAATCATGTTTTACCGTTATGTAAAACCGAAAGGATCGAATAAAGTCGGAGACCTTTTCTTGCCAAAATCTTTAATTAATAATCGCATATCTGAAGAAAAAGAGCATTCAAGTATATATCTTCCCCTTTCTTAAAGTGTGAGAGAACTTATTCCTCTGCTTCCTAGGGCGATGCAGCTTAAGTGCAGCCGAAAGAACAGGTCAATAAATCGAAGAGCAGGGATATCTTGCCATGATACATACTGCTTGGATAATAGCCACAAGTTTTGCCTTCTCATTAGGGGAAACTGAAGCTTTCCATCACGGTCTACGACGACAAAGTCTCCCCTCCGCCCGATGCAACCACCGATCGGATTGGCATCGTTAAGGCTTCTATCCCTTGGCCATTTATCCCTTCACGCTATATACATATTTAGAGACCTTTTACAGAGTTCGTACCTCGTGCAGAGCATAAGTCAGCAGATTCTTAATTCGCAGGGAATAGTGGCGAACTACAAAGCATCTATTGTCAGGAGTTGAGTGCAACCAGGCTCTACTGATCCAATAGGAATTTCTTCATTTGAGACAGTGTCCGGATTACTCAGTTACGGCCCTTCTGGGCTTACTTGCCATTGCAGGACCTCTTTATAGAAAACGAAGCTTTCCATCACGGTCTATGAGGACAAAGTCTCCCCTCCGCTCGATGCAACCACCGATCGGATTGGCATCGTTAAGGCTTCTATCCCTTGGCCATTTATCCCTTTACGCTATATACATATTTAGAGACCTTTTACAGAGTTCGTACCTCGTGCAGAGCATACGTCAGCAGATTCTTAATTCGCAGGGAATAGTGGCGAACTACAAAGCATCTACTGTCAGGAGTTGAGTGCAACCAGGCTCTACTGATCTAATAGGAATTTCTTCATTTGAGACAGTGTCCAGATTACTCAGTTACGGCCCTTCTGGGCTTACTTGCCATTGCAGGACCTCTTTATAGAAAATCAACAGAGGTCCGAGAACAGAACGGATTTCATCTCAACTTTCCTTCACATTCGAGTTCGGGTTACCCAATCCCGATTCGAAATACCCCATAGGGACACCAGCATACATCACACGCACCAGGTAGGTTCAAGGATGTCTTGGTAAAATGCCATCCTATGAGAACTTCTTAGTGTAACAAGACACTATGGAGGTATAAGCCCGGTTTTTAAACAATACAGACATAATGCCTGTCGTCACAAGCTCCCTCGCCGCATTAAGATGGGCCTTTTTAGAAGGAGTAAGTACTAAACGGTGAGACATTTCTATGCCTATTACGGGCCGTCCACATCCTGGGGTCCTAGTCTCGAGTTTATCGTGTTACAACGCATTCGTGTTAGCAGTATCCATGTGACACCACTCCCATGTTTAGACAGAATTGATAGGGAGTTAGCAGTAACACGTGACACCAACACGAATGCGTTTTAACATGATAAACTCGAGACTAGGTCCCCTAGAGTGAAGTCAGCCGTCAGGTTGAGAATGAGGTTCAACTATGAAAAACGCTTGAGGTGTAGAACCCGGAAGTTGAATCCGAATCCTTTAGGGTGGAAATACAACACGCTTCCACTGTGGCCATTCTATCTGCTACATAATATTGTGTTTCATTCAGATTGGATAATATTTATGTCAGATATTGCTCCAAAATATCTATTTTTCATTTTATTGCATTAATTCTGCAATGATGACCGTATATCGATTAGGTTCAATAAATCCCAAATATCAATTTCGCATCTCTCAAAACTTCAGAATTATATAATTTTGAATTTTCAACTGAAAGATGTAAAATTGAAAAACAAAACAGATTTGATTCTCTAATGGAATCCGATAATAATTGCGAGTTTCATTCAAATCTGATAAAATTACCGAAAGCTATCATGCTGACGGACGATACATCTAATTCACATATCTTTTCTTCCACATTTTTAAATGGAAATGATTAAGAAGATTGGTTTCATTATTTACAGCATTCTAAAATCGCACTATGTAATGGTCGTAATGTACTGTAAATAGCGTACCAGTCTTGAAAGCAGAGAGAAATACGATGATTTTTCGATTGCCGACCGAAATGTAATGATTTTTTTTTAATTGGCGAGATATATAGCCACTGAGAGAGATATCCTTTCAGCTAGATAATAAAATCGGAAGAAAGAAAATTTTGAAAGAATTATTGTTATAATTTTCTTTCGAATGACTGAAAGAAATAATAAAATGATAATTTAGCATTTTGTTATATGATTCATTCATATAGAAATTCAAGATCATTAATAATATAGTAACTTCTCATGGAGTACTTGAAAAGCAAATTAATAAATTCCATTTTGTATTATTTAACTTATTGAGAAATATTTCGTGGGATTCGATTCCACAAACTGTTTAATATTAACATTATTTTAGATAGGATTAATATTCAAAATATTTAACAATCGATCACACACCCATATATATATCGATCGTTAAATATATATATATATATATATATATGGGTGTGGGACTACGTTATTGTCTCCCACATACACTGATTAACCGATATTAATAACAGACTCAAAGAAAAGGAAAATTTTTTTCCAAGGTCTACCTTGGTTTATTCCAATTTCAGAAGGAAAACAAAACATTGAGGCTAAGCAATTACTATTGCCAACCGAAAACAAATAATAAAACAACAAATAAAATTAATAGGTAAGACCGAGGTTATATTTTATTATACCACACACATACAGGATGTTTCTTAGCACCCGTACCTACCTTTTTTCTCAGAAACGCGATGAGATAGGAAGTAGAGGAAAAAATTTTCATTACCAAAGTATATTCGAAGAATCCAATGGGCATGATAAAAATTTTGTGGGTCCATCACAAGGGATCAACTTTGAAATCTACAATGGAAACCAATACCGATTTTGGCATAATTGGATAGAACTGTGAAATACAAACAACTTTTGTTTTGAAAGTTCTTTAATATTTTTACAGATTGTAAGATATCACATAAAAAGATGTCGCATGTACCGCTGATTGGGCTATTCAAGCAATAATAATAAGAAGAATGTGATAGAAGGCATCTGTGTACATCCACGCCGCTCATAAAAGGCTGAAATAAGTTTAGAAACTCTTGGTCTTGAGTATGGCTCCATGCCGAACTCTGATGGCGAAAGACTTGACGCACCTGCGTTTCGAGTACTACTACCGAGTACCAGAATTGGCTTTATATCTGCATAATACTGCTCTTTACTATTTCAATAATGTTTCGCAATGTGCACAGATGCCCTCTATCAGATTCTTTTTCTTATTATTGCGGTACATGCGGTACATGCGGTATTTTTCTTAATCGGCGGTACATGCGGCGTCATCTTTTTTGTGTGATATCTCACAATCCGTAAGTGATATTAAAAACTTTCAAAACAAAATTTGTTTGTATTTCACAGTTATATCCAATTATGCCAAAATCGATATTGGTTTCCATTGGATATTTCAAAGTTGATCCCTTGTGCCCCTACTTCCGATGGGCCCACAAAATTTTTATGATGCCCATTGGAGTGTTCGGATATACTTTGGTAATCAAAATTTTTCCTCTACTTCCTATCTCATTGCGTTTCGAGAAAAAAATGGTGGTACGGGTGCTAAGAAACATCCTGTGTATAACTTATATATACAAATTTAACAATTACTATTTTTTTGCATTTTTACACCCCTTTCCAATAAGTGAGATTGCTAAACACGTCAGATCCAACCATGGGCTGCACCCATACCTTGGAGGGAGACTGATGATGAAGGACGGGGGTTGCCAGGCCGGGGCCAGAACCCCGAAAAAACTTTCAAGAGATGCCGGATCCTAACGCGAACACGGATCTTCGGGCTTGGAATGCAAACTGTTACCACTCGGCCTTACGGTTATTACTACACAAGATTCTAACAGTGAAATCAAAATTAAAACTAAACTATTTAGAAGCATAGTCATATATAATTCGAGATTAATGGTAATTTAGTGTTCCTACTAAAGAATATGCAACAATTACATTAGTGTAAATAGACAGTGAAAATTCAACTTAATTGCGAGTGTGATAAGTTTATAATAGAATTAAAATTAATTTTATTTAATATATTCTGTATGTAAGCTATAAAATTTTCCGATACGAAAGTATTTAGATATTTTAACAACTGGGACAGCGTAGCAGCTCAATATCGGCACTGGTTTTAGGCAACTTGTAATCTCATCATTTGAAAATTTTTACTGCTATTTTTATGTTCCTTTTCATTATTATTTTCTTTTCTTATCACAGTTTTACTACTGGAAAAGAACTATTCCAATGAATAGCATTTTTTTTGTAAATGAAAAAGACACTATTCCTGTCTGAGATATTACCTTTGTTATTTCCAGATAACGGGACTCTTCCAACTGTACAAGCATTCCATAGTCATGGTAGAGTTGACCGCTAAATGAAGAATGGGAATCGATGTGCCGATCTCGGAATTGCTTAAAAATCTAGAAATAATGGAATAAAAATACTTTATCACGTGGTCAACTACTCTTCCTAATGGAATCCGCCTTGATGTGGCGGGAGGGCTTTCCGGCTGGTACTATATTTGTGTTAATTTTCAGCCGGGCCGATGTCGGGATTAACTAAGTGAATCCAAAGAGGACGACAATCATACTAAGACGTCCCTGCATCGACTGGATACTTGTGTAGACGGATACGTTAATAGAGGGATAAATGATCAAGGGACAGAATATAACAGTGCAATCCCGCAAATGATCAAGGGCTGAAATAGTCGCACTTCCACCATGGTCAAAGAGGATAGAATCCTCTTTGACCATGGTGGAAGAGCGACTATTTCAGCCCTTATTCTTCCCCCTTAAAGAGGATTATATCCTCTTTGACTCTCATCCATCGAGTTTTGGCTATAATAAAAGCCGAATTACAACTCGTTGTAGATTCTCTGATGTACCTTATGGTGGCATAGGACCTTGCAGCCCTTCGAGGCGATGTCTTAAGATTTTTATGAACCTATGTGACAACTAATCTATCCATTTCGGAATTTTTGATTGGAGGATTAATGGAACTCAGAATCTTCATCCCTTTACTTTTTTGAATAGATACACTTACTTCTATTTTGACATAGAGCTTTGTCTTTTTTCTCGTTGAATAGGTGGTAACGTCGGCAGCACGGATGCAACGAAAAGTTATCACACTTTGAACGCTTATATTTTCAAAATTAATAATCGTAGAGTAATAAATAATATATCATTAGGTAGCATATAGAATCCAATTTATAGCAAAACATGTTTCAATTTTCACCCGTTAACTCTTCGATACAGTATCGTCAGAAAATTAATATGAATAAAAAATAAATTTAGCTTAATTGTTTAGCTAAATGCAATCCTAAAAGATCACATTTTTAGCCCAGAGCTAAGATTTGATCTTCTGGGATATCCAACACATCTTTCCAAAAAATACGAATTTATCTTACTTTTTCAAACTTATTTCCGAATATTAGATCATTTAAGAGATCTAAATTACAGAAAGAAAAATCTTTATTATGTAAATGAATCGGATTTCTACTTTTAATTTACAAGAAAGATTTAAACTTACTTCACACCTTAATATGAATAAAAATATGGGGCACACTATCAACTGTGTCGCAACCTATAACGTAAAACTACGTCAACTGTCGTTCACAAAATACTTTTGTGACGTAGAAGTATAATTGACAACAGCATCGGAAGTCAGTATTGAGTCTGTGGAAGAGCCGAAGTTCATTTATATCACTACGCCGATGATATAGTCCTCTAAATTATTCGCGATGTTGACAATAATTGCCATAACATAATTACAATTTTGACAAATAAGCTATAAGCATCGAATAAAATTTTGATATAACATGACTTTAACATGTAGTAAATTATCTGCGTGTCTATAATATATACGATGATCATTCCGCAATGATGTTCTGCGCATCATTCTAACTATTCTAAAATGGCGGAGAGTTGCAATTTCAAGTCGTTCGCGAAAGGCTGCATGAATTGTCAAACGAAGTAAACTACATTGAAATGCTTATTCAGAACTGAAAACCGCACAATTACATAAAAATAAACACCGTTCTTACTGGCAATGCTATCTTTTACATCGAAATCGACTGTTCCGTGAGCATTAATATCGTCAGAAAGATTGCTAATATGGCGTTCCCATAGACTCAATACTGACTTCCGATGCTGTCGTCAAGTTTTTTTTCTTATAGTGAGATTGTAACAGTTGAGGTAGTTCTATATTATAGATCATAGTACATGTAGCAACTGTGCCCTTTAGTTTTAGATCATATCCAGATTCAGTTCGTTTTTTTTCCTATGTCATGCGTAAGGAAATACTTAATAAATGTAATAGAACAGCATATTATTTGAAATTCCGAAAGAAATTCAATTAATATCAAATTAATTACTAAAACATAAATTTAAATATTATATTATCAATATATTGCACAAATTAAATTATCTTTTCTTCTCATACGTTATAGGATTTTTTATTTTGAATTATGAATACGGACATAAAAGTGCCAACGAATGCCATGCCATGCCATGCCATTTGAATAACGACTACAAAAAATTTTTATTCAAACTATACAAACTTTTTCTTTTTTCTCATAACACAAAAGAACCTAATAATGCCAACATAAATTAAATTTATTTTTTAAACAAAATTATAATATAATTATTGGCCAAATTGTATTTTTAAAGAAATAATTTATTTGTTTTTTCATATTCCCGAGAATTATAATTTAACTGATAAATTTTTATGTTTTTTTTCATAAAATTTAACTATTTCTTCTACGCTGGTAATTTGCGCTGTAAATAATATGCCAACGAATGCCATGCCATGCCATGCCATTTGAATAACGACTACAAAAAATTTTTATTCAAACTATACAAACTTTTTCTTTTTTCTCATAACACAAAAGAACCTAATAATGCCAACATAAATTAAATTTATTTTTTAAACAAAATTATAATATAATTATTGGCCAAATTGTATTTTTTTTTTTCATATTCCCGAGAATTATAATTTAACTGATAAATTTTTGTTTTTTTTCATAAAATTTAACTATTTCTTCTACGCTGGTAATTTGCGCTGTAAATAATAACGAAGAGAAAAATACTGAGAATTTACGCTGGAAAAAATTTTTATGTATTTGTATCCATTTATTTCTTTAGAATAGTTTCCACAGTATAAAATTTCTTTTCCAATTACTGAAGTGTGTCTTTTGTATCTAAAGTTTCCGCTCCTCCATTTACTTTCATCTTATTTTTTCCTTTATTACTTGATCCACAATTCCAAGAAGTAAATATTTGCTAAGATAATTTATAACCGAATTTTATCTTCTACTACTATTCTCCGGTTGATAAAAAAATTTAAACATAAAATTTAATACTATTGAAGAGATTTTATTCTGGACCGATGATTAGATGATAAATCTTTCGATATGTTCCTTGGTACAAATCTTTTTGCAAGTTAATGAGATATAGAGGCTAAAAGTTTCACTGGCGTCACTGCCGCGCGCAAAAAATTCGTTGTTTGCAAACGGTGCATGCGATTTGACGCTGTGCCTCGCTTCGTTGTCATGTGCGGTGCGAAGCGTCCTGCGCTCCTCTACCTAAAACTGTTAAGTGGTTTTATTCAAGTTGATATATCTAAAAAATTTAAATTTAATTTATTTAAGATTTTAAATTTTTTCATTTCATATTATCATAAAATTTCTAATTTATTAATTTATTTATTTTTTTGATCGTAAGTTTCTAATGAAAACATTAGTGACAAAAACTTCACCATTGCTTTTTCCATCCGTTTGTTTTATTTGATTGAAATATTTGTACAATTGCATACATTGCAAAATCCAGCAAAAATGGTACCGATCGATAAGGGGGTCGAGGCACGCAAAATGTCCCTAGTGAACTGAATCAAAGAAGGTCAAAAGTTAATGAAATACAGAGACTAAAAGTTTTACTGGCGTCACTGACGCGCACGAAAGATTAGTCGTTTGCAAACGGTACATGTACAGTACCATTAGGCTGATCTAGACGGCCGGCTGTGTAGAAGCTCCTTCTCCCTCGGCCCCATGCAGTGTTGCTGTAGTAACCGGTAATAGCTAAGGAATGCGACATAAATTTCCGCAAAATATTGATCCCGAAGGATTAAGAAAAACAACCCATTCGAAAGCGAGGTGCAAAGGTTATAGGGCCTTCCGCTACAGGAAGAGCCTCTAATAGGTCAGCGCAACTGCGACAAAAGCCGATGGCCGGCCGAGCGCAGCAATGCGCAAATTCCTTGCTTGTAACCATTGCTCAACAGTACCTGCTTAGGTCTCAGATAGTCTCGTTGTATTTGACGCTGTGCTTCGTCTCGCTGCGATGTGCGGCGCGAAGCGTCCAAGTCCGCGATCCGCTACCTATGCTACTAGACGCGTATATATCTCGTTAACCTTTCACCTTTGACCCCTAGTTCACTAGCCATACTTTGCGTATCTCGACCCCCCTATCGATCGGTACCATTTTTACTGGGTTTTGAAATGTATGCAATTGTAGATAATGCCTGAAGATGATTATCGAAAAATGGCTGATTAATTTTTGTGTCTGATGCTCGAATTTTTTGTAAAAATTTCTCTCTCTTTGGATCAATCTTTTCAATACACCGCTATTCAGTCGAACTGAAAAATAATGGAAAATAAAATAAATTTGATAAGATAAATTTAAAGAAAATCGATTTGAATCCGGTTTAAATTCTTCGACATATCAATTGGTTATTTCTTCTTCCAAGCACGTAAATGGTTGCTTTGATGTCATTCTAGAAGAACAGAATGGCTAAATTATAAGTCGCATTCTAAAATAATCATGGTTAACTTACGATCCATAATAATAAGTAAATCCACAAACATAATTCAAATCACTTGTTGAACGAAAACGGATTTAAAAGTCTAATTTTTGAAAAGTTTTTAAACACCCGTTACAGAAAAGCAATTCTTGGCTTACGTTGGATTAAATTTTGATGGAAAAGTTAATCGATGTTTCTAAATATTGGCTAGAAAGCAGGAGAACAGAAAGTAATCTGTCTTCTTTCGGCTAGACTGCACATCATTCATTCAAACACGTTCCCCATCATCATTCTTTATCCTAATTACCTCGAAACTCATCTAAACATCTTTTTAAATTGAATCTTCTTTCTTATGTAATTAAACGTGCTATGTTCAATAACAATTTGTTAAATAAACATAGAACAGCAGTTTATATCAGACATTAATATCAATGGAATCTATAGAATGGCGACATATATCATCGATTCAACTGACATCCGACACACCTGACAACCTAGATGAAGATAAATATTAAAGAGAATCTTATCTCTAGTTGGATAAGAAATATTTATTATTTTTTTTTTACGGTAGAACGGCTCTCTCGTCTTCTGTTTAGTATCATCTTTAATAATAATAATATTTTTATCCATTTTTTTTAAAACAATTTCTCAACTTCCAATTTTCTAAGCTGTTCGCTTTCATTTATTTTATTAATTCTGCGTCTATTGTCGTTTGTAAGTGCGGAATATTTCTTTTAAATAATGCAAAAGCGGCATCATTAATTTTAATTTTTTTTTTAATTAAAATTACGATAAAATACAGTTTAAATATATACAGTCGTACCTCACTTTACGTTTTTAATTCGTTCCAAGATTCGCGACTTAAGTCGATAAATGACGTAAGTCGAATAAATTCTTTAAAAAACGATATAGACTTTCTATAAATAACCCCGTAACGTCGCTAATAATATTTTTAAGCTTCTAAATAATTCTATAAGTTTCAATAACCAGCTCATACCCCGATTGTGAATAGTCCAGGTACTCTTGTACGCAGCGTAGAAAGTTAAACAAGAGTGAACTTCAGCGTAAAAATGCAGCGTCTAGCTATATAGCGAAAGTGACATCACTATCAATACACCGCTTATTTACATCGCGTTTTACGCTTGTGAGACTCAGTTCAGGTGTAAAATGCGATGTAAATACATCGACGCTGCGTTTTTACGCCGAAGTTCACTCTTGTTCAACTTTCTACGTTGCGTACAAGAATACCTAGACCATTCGTCCAATCGAGATATGAGTTGGTTATTGAAACTTATACGTGACCTTTAGTAAACTTTTATTTTTCCTATTAACAAAAAACCCGAAGTAAATCGAGGTATGACTGTATAATATTTTTACGTATAAAGCAATTTTTATCGCATTGTCAACCAACGAAATATAGTTGTAGTTAACCCAGTTGCGTTGTTGATAAAAATTTTTTTTCGCCTAATTTTCGCAAAAATTCGATAAAATCTAGCTGCTAAATACTGTTTAGCTTTACCAAAGATACTATGACAACTACTTCGAAACTTTTTAATTGAACAGAAATGAAATTGCTTCTTTGTATTTTTTTTATTGTTTCATTAATTTATCAGATTTTGTCGTATAGATTTACTGGGGAAAATTAATTAGGGATGTTTAATTAGCGTAAAAAAAGTCGTGTTTTCGGTTAGTAATTAGAAGAAAAGAGAGAAAGATTGATAAACCGCAGAAATAAATAAAATAAAATGTGTATTATCGATCGTCGGACTTACGAGTCCATTTATTTGGATTGTTTGTGGTAACTTAGTTGGTCAAGGTTTACTCGAGAACAAGAGAAATAAAATAAAGTCTCGTAGGAATAAATAAAACTATTTCTAGTCGAAGGAAGGTAAGATCTTTAGACAGAAGTCTGTTAATTCATGAAGCTTTACACTTTTAATCACAATTTAATTTGGATAAATCTCTAAGACGTATCATTTAACGCATAGAAATTAATCCTATAGGATCAGTTTCTGCTGAAAATTCTAAGATCAAAATCTTTTAACTGAATTCCAACTAGCGCCTGATCTAAGATGAGGCGGTCGAAGAGCGAAAATTATGAGGGGGTGCAAAAATGGCAGTTGCAATTTCACACACAAGCTTAATTATATTTATCTTGACAATATTTCGTTCTGTAGAGTCGGTCTATAGAGACATAATGGTGTATTTTTCAAACGGATAATACTTATCAAGGGAAAGAGAAACCAATGCCAATTAAATTAATTGATAAAGAATTATTAATGATTTTGCCTCATCGGAAACAAGAAAAATTAAATTATAGTTCTTATTTATTATAATAAATAGAGTTCATTTTTATTATGTCTATTATAAATGTATTTTTTGGTAGTATTTTATTAACTATTTCTTGCTTTGAAAAAACGAATAAAGGGTGCGTTCCAAACCTCAACAGACTAATCAGTGATGAGTAAAAAATCTCAGCAAACCGTTCCAAAATACAACATGCCAATCAGTGTTGAACTCATCAAACGGTCATCACAGTAATCAATATGAAAGGTGGTGAGACTGATGACACAGGTTTACACTGTTTATCCAACGTCGCGGAAAAAGTAGTTCCTACTACATGATAAGATTTTAAAAGTTAGAGTGTGTTATAAATCATTATCATCGTTGCTGTTTACTGGCAAATAAGTTTTAGTGCTTTCTAATGACACTAGTGAAGTTATAACATTCATTATTGTCTTCTTTATCATTATGTTAGCCGCCATCTTATCTCCACACTCAGCAAGTCGTTCCAGAAACATACTGATGTTATTTCTGACGTCAAAAGAGATTAATCACTGATGACTTACTGTTGAGGTTTGGAACTCACCCAAATTATTTTGTATATTCATCAGTGACTAAGTATCTGACGTCATTACATTTCAAAGTATTACATATGTTTATGTATTAATGCGTGTGAATGAAGAAGAGAGAGGGCGCCATTTTCTAATGTTGTCTC
This sequence comes from Olivierus martensii, assembly GCA_000484575.1. Taxonomy (NCBI): domain Eukaryota; kingdom Metazoa; phylum Arthropoda; class Arachnida; order Scorpiones; family Buthidae; genus Olivierus; species Olivierus martensii. The sequence goes on from AYEL01072091.1 coordinate 59,160, forward strand.
AGGTGAAGAAAATATCTAGATCCGGCGCTGATTCCAATAATAGAAAACATTTTCCAACTAAAAAGTCGATTTTCCGATTGGTTTGACAAAGAAAAAAATTCGAAAAGATATTAAAAAAAAAGTAAAAATAATTAAAATGACAAGGACATTTGATATAAAATATGGATGTCTACATTTTCCTGATTATTCTATGCCAGAGATGATAAAGAAATCTTTAATTTGTCTTATGAAATTTTTCTTTTAAAACTAAGTTTTCCATTATTAAATTTGGATACGATTGAATGATGATGTAAGGGAACTTTTTCGAATGATTATTATCGTTGTGTTACTGTGATTTATAACGAAATTAAATAAATCCGATTTAATCTATTTCTGTTCTTCAGCCATAGTAACTGGCCATTAAAAAAAAAAAAAAAAAAAAAAAGAAAATTCATGAAAATAACTATAACTGCATTTGAAGTGTAAAATTCAGTGTATTCAATCTTTATTTTCTTAGACTAAAAATCGAATAAAATTTTTTCTGTATAATAAATTTAATGGATGAAAAACTGTTTACTGATTATGTTAGCGAGAGTTTTAAATATATTGGAAAATGCATTTTTCCGAATTTTTATATAAAAATAATATCGTTGTAATTTCTACGATTTCCAATAGTAAAATGATCCTGTTTTAAATCATGTAAGGCGGTGTTCTCAACCTTTTTTTCTGCTGATAAACACATTTTAATATTTTAAAATTTTAAAATCACCTAAATACAATATTTTAAATAATAACTTAGATTTAACAACGAATTTTTATTAACAGATGGCGGTACACCTAAATACAATATTTTAAATAATAACTTAGATTTAACAACGAATTTTTATTAACAGATTATTATATTTATTACATTCAGATTACAGACATACTTCTTCTTCTGGGTTAATATGGAGGATTTAGCTGATGCTTTTTCCTCCGATTGCGATAGTTGATTACAGACATACTCTTCTCCTTTTTAGTAGTAGTTATATATAGGTTTTAGCTGATGCTTTTTTCTCCGATTGCGAATTATAGACATACTCGTACACGGGATCATTAAATGGCGGCCATTATTAAATTATAGCGTCTCCTGCAGCTTTTGTCTTTTTAGAGAAACTATAATTTTAATTTAATTTTTTATTCACTAATTTTTAAATTATGAATAACGACAAAAAAATTTTGGCTGTGGCAGAAATTCGAGGGTTAGATTTTTCTAACGATACTCTAAATATAGGAATCGGTACAGTGGTTCGACTGTAAAAGGGGTATCCAGCCAGCCACATTTCACTATTAATACATATGATTCATACAATTACATACATACAATTCATTCTTAATTTTTTGCAGCACACCTTCAAAGGTTTGGCAGCACACTAGTGTGCCGTGGCACAGTGTCGGCACACCGTCAAAGGTTTGGCACATTTTGGTACATTAGTGTGCCGCGGCACATTGGTTGAGAACCACTGATGTAAGGCTTTTAACTTGCCACTATTCTCTAAAATTCGCATAATTTTCAATGTAGGAAATCGTTCTTCCATCCGTTTCTTGTTTTTCATAAAACATTAGTAAAGATTGGTACAAACAATCCTCAAATGCTGCAATTTCGTTCTTTTTTATCACTTTTATACTGCAATATAAAGGTGTTGGCATCTTTATTGCTTTAAAGTAATTCTTTTCTTTCGAAACGAAAAGGTCTGTTAAAGTTAAAAAGATAAAAATGGATAAAGTTCCGTGTGTAATATTTACTCATTAAACTTTTAAAATTTTCTTTCTCCAATATTTTTATAATTTTTTGTTGAAAGAAAACAAAATTACATCTACCTTAAAGTCATCGTTTCGGTGTTAGTTATAACTTTAATCTCTTAATCATCTATTAAACAATAGCATTATCATGTTGTGATTTGCATAGTTTATCCAGGTAAACAAAATTTATCTGGTATTTAAATGCAGGTAATTAATACTTTTTTGGATGATAGGATCAGAATCAAGTACACGTTTTTCTCTCCCCACCTTTAAATGGATTGGAATCTTTCACAGAGAGAAACATTTAAAGACAGCAGAGATTTTGCTGTGTAGAACGGACGAGGTGGAGCCATCTTTCGTCCCTCCCAATTCATAACTCCGAAGGAATCGGCCATAAAAGAGGAGGGACTAGCGGGCCGTCAAAATGATGGATGGAGCCATCCCGGCCGTCTGATGCTCGGGATGAAATCCCTATTCCTCACTCGGGTCTAACTATCGATCGCAAAGAGTAGACGGTCAAAATCTACCTTAACTTTCTCTCATTTCTATTTTTGCTCATTTACCAACATGCTATTCGTACAAACAGTGTGAAGCCAGTTTCATACCAATCTTGCCATTGGAAGTAAACAAAATCAAACGAGTGGGCTTTGAAAAATTACAGTGACAGAGATATAGTTTTTACTTTTTTTTTTGTATATAGAAAATTTATAATATTATCTGGAGATTTGTGAGCGAGTTTGGAGAAACAGACGTATCTCATATATGCGATACATTAACGTTAGATATTAAGGATAAAGAACACATCTTTTTAAGATGCAAACACATATTTCTTCAGAGATTTCATCAGAAATTAAGTAAAAAATTTTCCAACACAGCATAAAACTATTAAAGTTTGAATTTTTTATTCATTTGTTTAATCAAATTCTTCAAAATAAAAAATGGATAGAAACAGACACAGGTGTATATATTCTTTCGAAAATTAAATTGAGAAAATATTTTTGTTTCAGCTCGAAATTTTCGTTCCTTTCATTCCACATTTTCTTCGACACACAATTCGAATTTTTTTATTTTATTTTTCTTTTTTTTTGGACAGTCGATAAATACAAGAAAAAAAAAAAATAGTCGTTCATCTAATTCGAGAGAAAACTTTTGTAACTTTAGTAGCTTCTTTTTCTTGCTATTGTTGTTAGACCTAAATGGTTTATTATGTTTTTTTTTTTAATATATTTAACTGAGATAATAAAAATGCAACTTTAAAAATAATTTTTGAAACTGTCCCTAGATGGCATGCTAATTTAATACAGTATATAGTATTATCACGTGTTTTTAACAGATGAAAATACACGTACGTTCTGTTCAGCACAGGTGTATTCAAAAATATTTTTGCATTTATTAAATCTGTTTATAATTAGCTAATGGTATCGTATAATATAAAATTTTATTTAATTTATAACAAAATTAATAATTTTTTTTTTTTACAAAAATTAAAAAGGGGGATAGAAACCATCGCGAATGAATGACTTAAAATTATATTGAAATCTCTTAATTAGAGACTTCGATTGTTAGAATGTTTGCCTGTAAAGCTCCTTAATCTGTTTCTCTTCTCGATATAATAGCTGTCACTTATTCGTTTGAATTCTTTCTAACTTTATACATTCTCCATTTCATAATTTAAGCTAGATTGGATTTTAATTAAAGAAAATTCCATTCCAAGATCTAGGTTCTAAGAATGGTAAGGTCTTGCAAGGGATGGAATTTTTAAAAAATTCACTACAATCCTAGTATTTTTCGTTCAATTCTTTATCTAAATTAGATTATTTTATTAAATAAATTAATCGCTATATTTGTTAAGTAATGCTTTCATATATTACTTGACGACAGCATCGGAAGTCAGTATCGAGTCTATGAGAGCGGCGTGTTACCAATTTTTGTGTGGATATCAATGCGCATGGAAGAGTCGATTTCTCTATAAAAGGTAACAATGTCAGTAAGAATGGTGTTCGCCATCGGAGGAGAAAGCTCTCGCTATACCTTCCACATCACGAAGTGAAGAAGAAGAAGAAGAAGAATAGTGTTTATTTTTATGTAACAGTGCCTCTGGTTTCAGTTTCGAATAAATATTTCAATACAATTTGCTTCGTTTGACGGCTGATCATGCAGACTCTGCCATTTTAGAACAGTCAGAATGTGCAGAACATCATTGCGCATCTGATCATGGTATATATTATAGACATTTAGATAATTTACTACAAGTTAAAATCATGCTAATATCGTAATTTTGCCAAAATTATCATTATTTTATGGCAACTTTTACTGTAATGTCACGAATACTTTAGTGGACTATATCATCGGCGTAGTGATATACACGAACTTTGACTCTCCCATAGACTCAATAGTGACTGTCGTCAAGTATTACAGTTTGTTTTTCTAGTGATTTTTACGATTAAAGTTTTGTTTAAAAAAATAAATGTTTCCAATTCGGATTTTCTACTAAAATGTTTCTAAAGTTTTCCGTTATGATATCTTTCTAAGTTATCCGTTATATCATATTATACATGAGTTATCCATTGATAACTCATATATGATATGAGTTATCAACGGATAACTCATAACTCAAGTTTTCCGTTGTGATATCTTTCTAAACTTATCCATTATGATAGATTTTCTAAACAGAAATCTATCATAACGGAAAACTTTATAAACATAAAATCGGTCTTTAATGCTTCCAGATCAATTTTATTGCAACAATAAATAACTTAAAGCATTATAGAATTTTTAATTTATACTTTACATAGGAAAAATATTGTCCGAAATTGCTTTTTCTGAATTTCATCCGCAGCGGGAGATAGATAAATTCCTCTTTCTCCTCTTGAAGGACGGATATTTTTAACTATAAAGAGATAATCCCGTTCCCTAACAAAATATGAAATATTCATTACTGAACTTTAATCCTTGAACGATGGACCCAGTTTTCATTAAAAACTTATAAAGTCACCGAAACGGCGGTCTCCATCCTTTCCGCTCTTTTCTTTTCTTTAATATAACGACATTTATACGATCGTGTCGAGATCCTCATGTTCTCTATAATAAAACGAGTCGTTTTCCTTCTGTTTTTGACTAAATAGTTTAATAAACTATAGTTTTTAACCCTTTAAAGCTAGTCAATCACTATCGAGTACATAAAGCGTCATGATGCGTTGCGTTGCCAAGACGCATCGCTTTGTGTCGCTCGCCTTCTTACTACCCGGTAGTAAGTAGGAGAGCGACGCAATGCGACGCGTCTTGGCAACGCAACTCATCTTGACGCTTTGTGTATTAAATGGTGATTGGCTAGCTTTAAAGGGTTAAAATATATAAAATTCTTACGATTTTAGAAAATCCTCGGTTGAGAATCTGGAAAGAGGGGGAAAAAAACAATAATAATAAATATCGACCGAAAAAATATTATTTTCTTGCTCAAATTATAATTTATGGATTTCATTTTTTACTCTTTTGAGATTTGTCTTTCGTAATACATGCGAAAAATGCCACTAAATTGAATATTCTAGCTTATCCAGCAGGGAAAGAAAATCCGGGAGTGGATGACTAAGAGGATTAAGGATTTGGTCACTTCCACACATTTTATTTATTTCCATTTATTTCTCCGAGCTATTTATTAGTATATCTCCAGGCTAGAGGGGTGTAATAGAAGATAATTGGAAAAATCCTCTACGACATAAAAATCGCTGGAATTTCCGTAATTTGATTTGTGTAAGAGAAAATAAAGTAGAGAAGAAGACATCATTCGGTCTATGGCTACTTCGTCTGGAAAATGCCCCAAACCATTTTTTTTATTGAACCAGATCTTGTCAGATGAATAAACTTCAATTAAGACAAACCGAACGTTCTCTTTATTATTATTATTATTTTTTCCTTGGAAAAATCGCTTTCGATAGCTGGAATAACAGAAAGTGTTCTAGTCACGATCTACTAACTGATAACTCAATAGCCTTGCGATTAGAGGAACGGAAAGATATTAAAGGACATTTGGAATTTTTCTCCGCATCTTCGGAAATTATAACTACAAGCAGGGACTTTCAGAAAATCGAGGACCGGGCAACTAATATTTTTGAGGCCCTTCATAAAAAAGATAAAAATGTACAAGGAAAGCTAAAACATTGATAGAGAATTTCAAATTTTGACTGAAGCTCGAACAGTATAAAAATATACATATTGAGTTATAAATTGAGGCTCCTAAAATCGTGAGGCCCGGGGCAGTCGGCTCTGATAGCCACTGACTACAAGTATCTAAGATATATAGAAAAAACTCATTCGGATTATTTTGTTTTAACTAACTTACAACTAACTACGACTTTACGTGTCGGAAATAATTTTATCAAACACTCCAGATATTAGTAAAAATAGGTTGACAATCTTTCTCTTTTCTTTTTGCTTGACCCACCTAGTTGTTGTGGCATTCTCGAGTCCAATCAATGGCGGGTGTGTACGATTTTTAACAGAAAAACAATCGATGAGTGCTTTAAACCTAGCGTGAGCTTGTTGAATGTTCCTTGTTCCATTGTAAGTATCGATTTTTAACTGCAGTAGTAGTTATATTTGTCAGAATTGTTTGTATAATTTGGAGTTAAAGAATGTTTTTCTGGAATAGTTATTTTTACACTGTATCTTAGCAGCTGTGTTTTGACAAAAAAAACCTAGAGTAGTAGTTGTTTTGCCCCAATCTGTTTATGCCAAATTTGTATTCTCCGCACAAGTTCTTCCTTTATTCCAATTATAACTCGAAAATTCTTAAATACGTGAATGTTTTATGCCAAAAATATAATTAATACGTTCCAAATTTTCTTTCTGTATTGCTGCCATAATTGGGAAAGTCACAATAAGATACGTTTTAATAGGAAACGGCTTAGAAGAATTCCTTCATCATCTTAATCTTTCCTAATTAACATTTTATCGAGCGATGCAAATGTTAGAATTAATGCAAATTTTCGGGTTTTCTTTGCGACGGAGGATAAAGAAGTAAAGCTTAAAGAACAAAACCAATTAGGAAAGTGGAATTTTGTTCTTCTTTTTTTTCCCCTTTTCCAACGGAATTTATTAAAATTGATAAGTTATGAATCATCTCCGTTTCGGTAGAGTTTCGTTGACATCACGACAATTAATATAAAATGTAAACAAACACTTCGATACCGTTGTTCCGGTTAATCTAACATCTTTGGTTGCTTGTAAAATTTAGTCTATAAACATAAACACGAATTAAAGTTCATTAGCATATGTAAACCGACATCTATTATGCGTGACAAAAGGACAAGGCAATATAAATACGATAAATTAATTAAATTAATCATATTTTTTTTTATTTTGTGCTATTTCTAAACGTAACTGGGACGAGTTTTGAGTAAAAAGTGTTATTTTAGACGATAATAGTAAGAGATACCTAATATTTTGTGCTATTTCTAAACGTTACTGGGACGAGTTTTGAGTAAAAAGTGTTATTTTAGACGATAATAGTAAGAGATACCTAATCAAAAACGGATTATTAGAGTGTTGTTTAGCAACGTTGGTCCTCCACGTCTCGTTAGCAGATTTTGTAACCATTGTAAGAGTTTCCATTCGTGAATAGCGACGTCGCAGATATTTTTACTGATCATATTTTTATATATTCCTTTGTTATTTACGGAAAAAAAAGTAAATTTCCTGTAGATTAGTTCAGTCTCCTTTAAATAGATGATATTTTCGTCTACTCTGCCAATTAATTTTGCTTATTTCGCAATTGTTTCTTTCCTAATCTGTGAACCAACGATGCGACGTACGGAACGTCCATCTTGTTTTTCCAGATTTAAATTTTTAATCGATGATATTTTCGTCTACTCTGCCAATTAATTTTGCTTATTTCTCAATTCTTTCTTTCCTAATCTGGGAACCAACGATGCGACGTACGGAACGTCCATCTTGTTTTTCCAGATTTAAATTTTTAATCATCTATTGGGATGACGAAAATAAGATTATATTATTCCTCAATGCCCATTATATAAGTATGCATCTAACGAACTTTCATTCATGGTAATTCTATTAAAAATTATGTATTAAAGTGTCCCACGTGGAAGCGATGCGATGATTATAGTATCGCATCGCGTCGCTTTCACGTGGGACACGGTGGCAACGTCCCACCGTGTCGCTTTCACGTGTCGCTGTTCACATCGTGTCGCTTCCACGAAAACAAACCAATAGACATAGCCTCGATGCGTCCTACGCGTATACCGTAGCGGCGCGTAGCATCACCTGCTGTAGCTGAATTATAGTTTGTTTTCTGAAGCGACAGAGGCAAATTATCATGGTTAGAGTTCGATTCAGAGGTTCCAATAAGCGAAATTTATAAAAAAAAACCTGTATTATGGAAAATGAGAGATAAAAATTATCATAATCAGCATTTAGTAGATAAATAGTGGGATGATATTTCATTATAAGCGTTACAGAAGCGCTTCTCGTGAAAATTCTCGGTCGAAATCTGAAGAGAGAAAAAATAATAATAATAAATATCGACTGAAAAAAAAATATTATTTTCTTGCTCAAAAATTATAATTTATGGATTTTATTTCTTACTCTTTGAGATTTGTATTTCGTACTACATGCGAAAAACGCCACTAAATTGAATATTCTCGCTTATCCAGCGGGAAAAGAAAATCGGGGAGTGGATAACTATTGTCGCTCATAGTGCGGCATCGCATTTGTAGTATCGCATCGTACAGCGTCGCGTCGCTTGTACGTGAGACACGGCCTTATGCGAATGCGTTATAGCGCTGTACTATGGAACTGATATTTAGAATTTAAGTGACCATCGTTTACGTTATTGAAAATGATAATCACTTAAATTCTTTTCAATGGTGATAAAATTCATGACATAAACTGTACTGATTATCGCACTTAGTACTTAAAAAAAATCTGTTAGAACTTTAAAAAAACGAGAGATTTTTCTATCAAAAAGGTTTCTTGATATGTAAAAACAATGATGATACTATTTTTATAAAGAAAAAAGAAAATAAAATAAAAATAAACCTTACTTTTCATTTTAACCCTTTAAAGCTAACCAATCACCATTGAGAAATGATGCGTCGCGTTGCCAAGGCGTGTCGCTCTTCTACTGATCACCCGGTTAATAAGAAGGCGAGCGACGCGTCTCGGCAACGCGACGTATCATGACGCTTTGTGTACTCGATGGTGATTAGTTAGCTTTAAAGGGTTAAATATAATTTTAAATAAATTTTAATACAATATTTGAGTTTAGAAATAGATATTTTTTTTTATTTTTTAATTAGACGATTGCTCCTAAAATTTATTTATTTTTTTACTGGAAAAAAAACCATTCAGTGTTACTCTTATTTTTTATTTTTTAAAGAATTATATACATTACATATTTTTATATTGTTTTAAAAACTTTATTTTCAGTTCAGATGCAAAATATTGTGATGTAAAAGTGTAAACTAAGATATAAAATGACGATGATTAAAATCATTTTAGAATTTTAAAATTTAACTCCACAGAATTGTCATAATAAATCCATAAGTGCGTGGTTTACAAATTATTACTTAATGTTATGGAATTAATATTATGTTTAATTCAGAATTTCTGTAATTAGTAATTATATAAATCGATCATGTAATCATAAAACAATTTATAAGACCAACATATGAGTATAAACATTTCCTCATAAATGTTTATACTCAAAATTCCAGATGAAGTCAGAGAACAGTTACCATGTAGAGATTCAGAGGACTCGATGGATACCTTCAGCTATACAGATATCCCTCGTTATACGCGATCTCATTTTATGCGTTTTCGCTATAACGCGATTTTAAAAAGTAAATTATTTTTTAAATAAAACAAATTTTTGTTTAATTTTGAGTCCCACTCATCAGAGCTCACTAATGAAGAGCTGGAAATGTAAAACAACATGAATGATGATGTTTTCCATTTCCAGAAATTAGGAGCCCTTTGTTCCTGAGCCCATCAGCTGAGTCTCGACTGTTTTATTTAAAAAGTTGAAGATCATCAGCCTATCATCCCAGGAACTTCAAGAGAGAAAGAAAGTGATGATCCAGACTCACCAGACCTAATCAATTCATCATTGGATTGAAGACTGTCAGAATTATGTAGTGTTTAAGTATAAGTGATGATCCAGACCTAATCAATTCATCATTGGATTGAAGACTGTCAGAATTATGTAGTGTTTAGGTATTTATGATATTGTATTAATTAAATTTATTCATGCAACCGTTAAAATTTGCGTATTTTGTTTATAAGTTTAAATAATTCATTCATTAAAATTTCTTTTGCACATTGTATTAATTAAATTTATTCATGCAACCATTAAAATTTGCGTATTTTGTTTATAAGTTTAAATAATTCATTCATTAAAATTTCTTTTGATCACTAGTGGAAAGTTTTCATTTTTTTAAATACTTACGAAGAAACCCCTATGTCCTATCTCATCCATACTAAATTCTACTCACTTTACGCGATTATTTCATGGAACCAATTAATCACATAAAGCGAGGGACACCTGCATCTGTTAGTTTTACTTGGTCTCATAATATCGAGAGGATGGTTGAAGTATCAACCATCCTCTGGTATATAATTCTTTAAAAAATAAAAATAAGAATGAGTAACACTCAATGGTTTTTTTTTCCAGTAAAATAAAAATAAATTAAATGGAAGGAATACATATCATTAAAAAATAAAATAAAAATAAGAATGAGTAACACTGAATGTTTTTTTTTCCAGTAAAATAAAAATAAATTAAATGGAAGGAATACATATCATTAAAAAAATTCTGAAAAAAAAACAAGTATTGTTTTTTTGTTTTGTAAACAAGTATTTATAAAAAACTGTACAGTATAAATTTTTTTATAAATCATATTGATCTATTTGCTGAAAACAAATATTGCTTTATAAAAAACTGTACAGTATAAATTTTTTTATAAATCATATTGATCTATTTGCTGAAACAACTATTTGTTTGTTTATTGTTTGGAGAAATAGAGTAAATTTGCCATTATCCACTTCTTAATTTGGCCACACTCACATATTTTTTGTTTATATTTGTGCTGCCCATGATCAGTACTTGCCTTAGCAATTATGAGCCTTATTTAAGCAATTTTGGCTGGGCCTCCTATACTTAAGATTATTTGATAAAATTAAGCGTAACGTTATATTAAGAGTTAAATAATATCAATATTTATATTTATTAACTTATATTTTATTTAAACGAAACTATATTTTTACAAAGAAATATTTCTTGCTTTCTGTTTGGCAAACTCAAAAATATTGTCCATGTTTAAATTTTTTTGTTTCACCATATTTTATAGATAATATTGCCAGGCTATTAAATCAATCTTAATGTATGTCTGAACTTAAATAAGATTTAATTAATTTTAATTTGGAAAAGCTCCTTCCCACTGTGACTGAAATTGCTAAAAATATGCGTAGAGCAATGAAAAAATTTGGAAATCCAGTAGCTCTCTCATTTAAAGCGAGAAATTTCAGTTTTACAAAAACTTTCTAAAGTGAACAAATTCAAGTTTTACAAAAACTTTTCAAAAAAGAATTTGTTCCTTTTTTTGCTTATGGATTTCTTGTTTTTATTATAGTAAGCAGGGGCGGATTTAGGCATGGTCTTTATGGGCTGCAGCCCAGGGCCTCATTCAATCAAAGTGCCCCCTTCGCAGTCAAAAAAAAAAAAAATTTGAAATTAAAAATTATACAAATTTTTTTTCGGGCAAGATTCAAGATTACTTGTCGCGAGTTTTCACTATCTATCAGTAGCGCGACGTATCGAAGTCAAATCATCGCGCCGCGTAGCCGTCCAATGCGACGCCACATAGCGCAGCGCCGCGAAAACTCGCGGCAGATAATCTCGAATCTTGCCATGGGGGTGCAAATCTAGTTACTCCAACTCGTGTTAGTTTAGCGGAGCTCTCACCGTTAGGTTAATTTCCGTTAATTTAGTACGGTCCCCAAACAACTGTTAGCCCAGGGCCTCCAAAGCTAACGGTCCGACTCTGGTAGTAAGTTAGTAAAATAAAGCAATAACAGAGTCCACACCAAAAGAAATTTATTCTGCATGTTAACTACCTAGCAACAAATTCCAATTTAGAACGTCCAATTCCCTCATTCCGATGCCTCACATATTAACAGATGTTACATTATCAATTAGATAACATTCTTTTTCCACCCAATTTGCGACACATGGCAAAATTTACTTATTACACGTCATACATATAGTGTACAGATTTATAATAGACTTCTGTCTGATGATTTTTGGTGAATTGAAGCTTGGGACCCAAATCTGCACAAGACTGTCCCTGATGATCATGATATAGCCATCGCAAATTATTCAGTTAACAAAATGTATTGATCTAGCGCTTCTTCTTCTGGGGTTATATGGAGGTGTTAGCTGATGATCTAGCGCTTCTTGTTAACTGAAGGAATTTGAATGGCTATGATGATGATCATGATGAAAGCACAAATCAAATAAAATATGAATATGCCCATATTCAATAGGCTTATTCTAAGGATACTCAAAATCATATTTATATATCCACGGTGGCCAAATTGCGGCTCTTTGGCACCTTCAATGTGGCTCCATAGCATGAAAGTCAATAGTTAATATGGAGCAAATACCTATATCTAGTTTAGAAAAAATAATATACAGTATTTATAATTTGTTCATTTATTGTAAAAAGTTACATGCCTCTATAGGAAATAAGTGCATGTGAAATACACAATAAACAATTTTTGAAAACATTGTTAAGATTATCCGAAAAATACTGACATGGCTCTCATTGATCCAGAAAATATTAATTGCGGCTCTCGAGTATATTGTGATTCTCCCATGTGGCTCCTAGTGATATGAAGTTTGGCCACTCCTATTATATATATTGCTAAAAAATGAAAGATTTACTCGGGAATTTCAATTGTCTGATAGAGAACACTCAGATAATTGTGTTTCAAAATTCTAAAAATTAGAAAACAGAATTGTGCCATGATTAATTTACATTTTAAAAATACATTCTAAATTATTTATCGACGATGTATAAATAAACCTAGTGTCTAGTCATTTGAATGAACTTATATTGCTATTCAAAAATGTCTCTTGCGTGACTTAAGAACTAAAATTCCTAATTCAGTTCTTTAATCTCCTATTCAGAAATAACAAATTGTGTTCAGTCACCATATTAGACCAATAAGAATTAAACTGCTAGGTAATTTTTCTTCGGAGAGAATCCAGTCGATTTTAACAATCAAGAGAAACAAATTACTGAATATTGATTGTGCATAATCATTGGTAAGGCATCTTCCTTCCATCTATCGTCCGAATTTCTTTCGACCATATTTTTCAGAGGATTTGGGTCACATCACAGTTGTGGGCGTCTCGAAATGCTCTCTGGAATGCCTTGCAGCTAAGTATTCTAATAAAGATGAAAAGCTTTGAATAAAACAAAGAAGGAAGAAAATACAAATACATTCTGTAGAATTTCTTTCTGGACTAAAAATCCAGGGCGATCAATGAAAAATTTAGAATGAATCCCGTTCCATTTTTCTTACTCCATGAATTGGTTCTCATCCGTGATTCGAAGAGGGAAATAATCGAATTTTTAAAAGTGAGTAGAATTAACGGCTCTTGGGATTTCCATTCATTCAGAAAGTAGATATTTCATTAGCTTTACTTTTAGTCATCCTTAATTAGGAAACCGTGGAGTTAGATCGATTGTATTGAATCAGAAGACATCTCATTATTAATACATTAATTACTAAGATCAATATCAAACTACAATGACTGATTAATAGATGATAGACCAGTCCAATTGCAGAACAGATTATTATTGAACCGAGAAAGATAACGTTTACTAATTATCGCTAATTAACTAACGATCGAAAAAATCATCTCCGTGATTTAGATGGAGACGAAATTTCTCATCATTCTAGAAGCGTTTTTACAAAATCCAACATTAAAAATAATTATCATCCCGCAAATAATTTAGCCTTTATCATAATGCTAGTAAATAGATATTGCTTAGCTATGGATAAGGTAGAAGAAAATTGCTATTGGTGCCTTAAAAGTGAAAAAAAAAATCTTTTTTAAAGAACAGTTTTTTAATTTAAAAGCCAAACACACTGATTTATTTTCTTGAATCTTTACTAGGATCCTTGTCTAGTAAAGGATACCTTTTATAATACTGTAATTCAAACATTAATCAACGTTGCTCTTTCTTCTTGCGCATAAAAAACTTTAGCATTACTTCCAAGAGGGAAGTTAATGCTGGATATAAGGGTTTGCATTCTGGACTAATGAGAATAAATAAAGTATTTAGAACTTAATAACCTACTCTGGTGTTAATGGATAAAGTAATGGCTGATGAATGATGGAAGTGTTCACTACTAGCGCAGAGATCTTATATTGTATATGTTGATAACAAAACTTTGGTTTATGTTAAAAAATTTGTGTATGTAACACAAGTATTCTGTGTGAATAAATTACTTTCATTGGTAAGTGTAATTGAAATGTTATGAATGTTACTATATCCGAATATCTGAAAAAATATTGAAGTTAATATATACTGTGTGTATTTATATATGATACAAATAAAGAATATTTTTTCTTTGTATTAATACATACAGTATATGCTATATTTGTTAATAATAAAAATTTATTCGCTGCCATTGTAAAAATCAAATTTTTTTTCAGATATTAAATCGGTCGTAAATCGTAAATGCACAAAATTTATGGCTCTTATTATTAATCATTATTAGGACACTATATATTATCTCAGTACCGGCTCTAGAGGTGCAGCTTTCTTGTGACATCTACTCAGCACTCTTACAATATGATAATTTTGGCACCCTCTTTCCTAAGGCACAACGATGCGATGCATCGTTTGCTTACCGGGTTAAACTGGCTCTGCATTATCTTAATAATTATAAAAAAACTAAATGGACACAAAAAAAGGATCTTTCATATATCGCACCATTGAGTCAGGGACTCCAATCCATTGAATAAAAAATTATTTTAAAAATAGTTTCAATAGCTCAACCTTATACTTTTTGTCTTTCTGACATTATCGTGATACATTTGAAAAATACTTTTGATGCTAGAAAAGTATTACTATCTATCTCGAAAACTAATGGGAACGCAGGAAAACGGGGTTAAGACAACAAAATAGCTTCATTTCAAAATAAGTTCCACACAAAAGTAGGAATGTTCAGTGAGCAGTCTCCACTTGACCATCGTCGGTATCTCTACAGCACTCAAAGCGATGCAGCATTGGTTGAAATTTCATCTGTAATTCACAGATAGCCTTGTATGTTGGACCTGCCTTATGAAACTTCCTCTTAAAATTCTAATTTCCGTGCATTTCATGCATTTGATCTTGCATGCAACCACAAACACTCGTTCTTCCGTGGTCAAAGCTATATCGCTTTGAGCTCTAGTGAGAAACAGATGGTCGCCATGTAAAGACTGCTTATTGAACATCCCTACTTTTGTGTGGCACTTACTTTGAAATCAAGTTATTTTGTTATCTTAACCCCGTTTTCCTGCATTCTCATTAGTTTTCGAGATAGATAGTAACTTTTGGGACACCCTATATATGCAAATAATTCATTAATATTAATTTTATTCCATTAAATAAAATGTTAATAACTGCACGTATCATTTATTTAGGAATCTCTGAATCATATTCTTCGATATGTAGAAAAGCAAAATTTGAATTATTTTATTATTATTTTTTAATCATTCAATAAAATATAGTTCTGCAATTTGCTATTAATATTTGGTTTACTAAAAACTAACATAAAAAATCTCTGATAAAATTCAATATATTGAATATAGATAAAATTTATTAAATTTTGATTATTTTATACGAGAATTCATTGATTTATCGAACAAATAAATATAGAATGCATTTCTATTTGCTATCAGTTTGTATCTTGTTTTCAGATTTAAACATTAAAACGCAATTTATCTTTTTAAATATTGAATGATACTAAATTTGGACAATTTATATTTAATTAACTGTTGTTGACTGAAGCAATATCATTAAAAATACCTATTTATTTTTTACTTTTACTGGTTCTAATGTGCAGAATTCTTTTACAATAAAAAACAGCTATAAAATTTATTAAATTTTTAATACTGCCATCTTATTTAATGATTACTTATACTGTATTATTGTATACTAGAAATTACCCGCTCGTATAAATGAACGGAAATATAATCATGTGATTTAATCTAATAATACTGTATATAACGACAAAAACACCTCCGAACTCATGTAAGGAATCCAAGAAGGAATCATAAAATGGCATCCATTATTATGTTACAGCGCCATCTGCAAATTCCGTCTTTTTACAAAAACTACAATTTCAACGTAATGTTTATTCTTTAATTTTGAAATTATTAATAACAACAAATAATTGGACTGTCACAGACATCCAAAACTCAGACCTTTCTAAAAATACCCTATTTATAGAAATTGGTACAGTAGTTCAATCGAAAAAGGGAGCTGTCACAGACATCCAAAACTCAGACCTTTCTAAAAATACCTTATTTATAGAAATTGGTACAGTAGTTCAATCGAAAAAGGGACATCCAGCCAGCCACGTCTGACTATTAATAATATAATATCGTTATATATTTCCTCTGTCGTATTTTTGCTTATTTGTGTATTTTATATTTATATTATTATTACCACTAATAAGTTATATACTGTATAAGTGATATAAAGTATAGATTGTATATATTTATGTTTACCTTTTCACTTCAAAAGTAAAGAATTGTTTAATATTACCACAAAGATCTGCAGTACCCAATCTCAACTAGCGGTACACGTATCACTGATTGTACACGAGAAATGATTGGTGGTACGTATATAGTCTTGAATTCCTGTTTGAATACAAGACATATTTTTGTTGGTGATACTAAAATTTTATATCTTAATAAAATTTTCAGATAGTCTGGGAATATATTATATTTATAATTTAATTATATAAAAAGTGATTTTAAGAATCGATTTTTTTCATGGAAAACATGAGATTTAAAATTTTTTCTAAAACTGTACTGTACAGTGGGTAATCGGATAACGAACATAATCCGTTCCAAGACAATGTTCGTTATCCGAATTGTTCGATAACCGAACATCGATTTATCACAGGTTTTTATGGGAATTTGATTAATTCGTTCCGGACACCCAAAAAAACATAAAGTGTAGCCACAGTTTATTATGTTCAGTTTGTTTGAGAGTGGATTTAGGGTGAGGCAGAACCAAAGTGGCTGAGAGAATCATCCAGGAAAATACCACGTCGAATGTGTATGGGTTCTTAACAGCACTGATAGCAAGTAACAAAGAAATTTTAATTCCATAAAATGTTTTCGGACCTGCCATCAGTACAAGTTTCTTAAGCATAGAACATTCTAAAAAGAACTTGCTGTTCTTTTTAGAATGTTCTATGCTTAAGAAACTTGTACTGATGAGGGACCGATGGCAGGTCCGAAAACGTTTTATGGAATTAAAATTTCTTTTGTTACTTGCTATCAATGCTGTTAAGAATTCCATTATTGCATAAAAGCAAGTGGTTTTTTCATATATCGTGTATGGGTTCTGTGGTTACGTGATTGTTATTTATGATGACGTGCAGTGTTGTTCTCCAATATTGCATTATGTTTTGTAGAAATCTGATGTATTTGGTATTGATTTTATAAAGTTGCAATGTCTGTATGAGCCATGAATAGTATGTTGTGGAATGCCTTTTTGTAATCAATGTAAGTGTCTGTTTGTTTGTGTACTTGTTTTAGTATTGTTGTGTCGATGATCAGCTGCTCTTTGCACCCCATTATTATTATTATTATTATTATTATTATTATTATTATTATTATGTTATAGTTGTCCATTTCATGCATTGGCGTGGTTTTCCAGCCTTGGTGGTCTCTGGTTGAGTTTCCAGAAAAACACTTTGGCTGGTTTGGCTCTGATGGGGTGACCCATTCTCTACTGTGGGTATTTGTATTGCAGTAGCCTGACTTGGATTGGTGCTGCTTTTGCCACCAGTGGCCAAGGGAGACTGTAGTAAACTTTCCGAATGTGAGCCTCTGCCTAACTCACAGACGCGGACCTTGTTAACCTGGGCAACGTCCGAGCCGGTGTTCTTTCATTTTCTGTTTTGTATTATAACTAGAAAAAACACCACCAAGGTGTTGACACCTGCTAGCATTTAGTTGAGCATAATGGAATAGCCTTCTAGCCAAGGGTGACCCTACCAGAAAAGGATTTCTGACTTGCATCGCCTATTCCGCCCACATACACCCCTTCGCCACTTTGAGGGAGCTTAGGATTATTATTATTATTATTATTTAGTTATATATAGTTTAATTGTCGATTGTTTCCACATTTATCACTTCACTTCTGGACCACTCATGTGTTGCTTACCCACACTGCTCACAGTTTTTCAGCCATAATTGCCATAATTGTGATGTGTGCTCATCTCAATATTCTTCACCGTGCTGGAGCAACACGGTCTAAACTGCTCCTGATGTCAGACCTGACGTTCATTTTAGATGGGTGCACACTCAGTTTTTTGGCACTCTGACACCACAATTCGGTGTCAGGAATTTGGTGACGAAAAACACAAAAATTTCGTCAAAAATACACTCCATGGACCTACAAATAGAAGGATAGAGTGATTTAAAATCAAAAATATCCAATTTTTCTCTGGTAACAGGCCAACTTCTAATAACTTAGCAATCAATTATTTTGAAGATGTAACTGTCCAATTACAATCTAACCATTTACCTTGGCACATTTCACTATTTGTTTTTCTAGTAGTGCACTCCTCTTCTCCACAACTGGCCCAGCTTCCAGTAGATTTTTATTTCTTTTTATGAATTCAAATTAATGCGGTGGTCTTGGTGAACATGCATTAGTACAATGTAATAACTTGTTACCGGAAACTCGCTAAGAGGCTTTGGTAACTACTGTAATACCTGGTAAACAACCCCCTTTTAAATGTCATCATGAGTGCTTTAAACTGGATGTTTATTTGTGGAACATCCCAGCAGGGACGGCCTGCATTCGAAACTGGTCAGAACTTTAGTCACTCGGTTGAGATTACCGGCTGAGGAGGGCCATAATAAGCCGAGCGTTTCCGGAAAACAATTGTATTATTGGTATATGTAGTGCATATTTTATAGCTATCTAATAATAAATTAGTGTTTTTATCCTGCTTCAAGTGCTTGTTGTGTTTATAATAAAATTTATTTATTCAGTGTGAATATAGTAAATTTATTGTGACTGATTATTGTAACAACTTATATTTTGTTTCTATATACTAAAAAAATGAATTTTTTTATTATTTAAATTATAAAAACAAAAATAACAATTCTGCATATATTGTACTGTATAACATTCACCACTTCAGATTTGCATTGTCAATTTTGGAAGGCTAGAAATTTTAAATGTCATCACCTGTACATATCATCATCAGTACATTATTTGGAGCAATAGTATATATGGGCAATGGATAGTAATATTGATTATACACTATTGTGAAAATATATTAAGCAAATGTATGTTAAGCAGGGTATTAGTATGTATGATATACATCTATCTGTATTTTGATTTTAAATTCCTTCTTTATTTGCTGTTTAAGGTTTGTAAACTGATGATAGGTTTTTAAAAAGATTGAAATGCTTTTTTGTTTTCAATTAAAAGTTTTCTGTCTTTCAACATTATAGCTTGAAAATTGCTTTTTAGTGTTGAATTTAGCAGTGTGTGTATAAATGAATATTTCTTATACTGTATATTTTTTGAGTACAAATTTAATAAATCTATTAAAAATTTTTTTGTAAAATCAAATCGTGATGATATTCTTTTTTTATACAATCAAATTAATTTTTTTAATTTACCGTATATACTCGAATATAAGCCGATCCGTGTATAAGTCGACCCCAGACTTCAGAGTTTAAAAAACGGTAAAAATGCATAACCCGTGTTTTCGCAAATCAAAGTGACTATAGAGGGCGTGATGATTTTTCAATATGGTGGCTGAAAGTAGTATGAGAAAAGATACTGAAAGTAAACAATTAGTATTTTAGCGATGTTCCTCAACAAAATTAAACTTAGTGATATATTTGATTATTCAGGAGGTAGATAAAAATGTTGTTTCATTGTAGGAGAGGCTTTATTTGATGCACACCATATAATATTATGTGGAATAAGAGAACGAAATGAACCATTATATTGCACAGCATCACACTATACAACAAAAGCTTTTTTTAATGTATATACATACAGGTAGGCCTCGATTAGTGCAAGTTCGAATAATGCAATTTCGATTAGTGCGACTTATAAAATTGATACCATTTTTCAGTTAGTGCAAGCAAATATTCGATTAGTGCGAGTTGTAAGCATAGACCAGTCTTAATAACAAAGCTCCTTTTATGATGTTAATTAACAAATTACCGTTAATTTTTGGTTAATAAAACTGGACAAGGAGCAGTCCAAGAACAGTCACATGGCTTTCAAGGGGTGAAACATCAGAAAGATGGGCTTTTTGCCATTAACTGTACTATTATTACATTATTGTATTATTATTTAGCTTTGCTATCGACTACAATATAGTATTATTTAGCTTTGCTATCGACTCTCTAAAAAACCATGCAGTTGTTAAAACATCAGGAGAAAGCTTGTGAGGAAGTTAACTTTGACCTGTCCTATTTTTATTTTATTATGCACTCTATTATTGTGCAAAACATTGTAAACAAAATCGTTTTTTTGCATGTAAACGCTTAAATATACAATATTCCTTCTACTCCCCGTTGCTAATCAACTGACGGAATAGTTGCAACCCACACTGTAGCCTACAACGATCAACAACTGCAATAATGACTCAATCAGTTTTTGCGTATTGTAAGAAAGCCAAACCTTTTCCGCTGATGTCAAAACCTTTCTGTCATAGACTGTACATGTCTAAGATCATAGTAAATCAGGTGTCAAATCAATTATAAGTTAATCAAGTATTGAATTTTGCTGTTGTTCATTTGTTGCTTGTTCAAATCAGTCCTAAAGAATTTCAATGCAGATTCAATAAGTTCAATCCTCTTAATCAATTTTGAAATTGTCAATATCTGATCTGCTGGTTCAGAATAATATTGGATTCTTCAAGTATGCTTTGCTTCAACATATCAGCAAGATAACTGAGTGTGAGTACCTTATTATAGGAATTTAGCATCTGAAAAAACATCTTCAGAAATAATTTCCAAATCAAGTTTGCTACCATATGAGGCTTCTGTGTTATCTAGACGACAGTATCAACTTTTGGAGTGGAATCTAAATCCTGAATAATATGTGAAGAAAAGATAAACTTATTTCTGATGCCCTTTATTTTTTGACAGCAGCATCTGTCCACAAGTCTCCTATAATCCTTGCTGCATCTAGAATACTGAAGGTCTTCCAAAATTCATTAATATCTTTTTCTTATTAAATTTTACACCACTTTCCACCCTACTATATACTAAGGAGCAAGGCATTTCAATGACCATCGTAGACTGCTCATTAGTTGCTCCTATAGTGAGGTTTCCCTTTCTTGTTTTATATTGCTTTTCAGCTAAAGGTAACTAAATGACAGATCTGTTCCAGTATTTACAATGGAGGACCTATATTCATAGTTGGTTGGCTATGAGATGAACAATGGATTCAATACGCAGGGCTAGAGCTTGAAAAAATCAGGAGGTATGAAATCTGGAATTGAACCCAAATTTTCTAAGATGAAATGCATCACAATTCCATGCAAGTGGCTTATTGTTCATCATAAATCAATGAAAACAATTCAGCTTTTCACCAGAATCCAAGATTCAGAGTCTTAGATCGATAAACAAAGTTAGACAGATAATGTTTGGAGGTAAAACAACTTATATGTGAGATGCATAAATAAGTTGCGATTATTATATATCTGTTATTCAATGGAATCAATAAAAGCTATAAATTAGTAATACAATATACAAACACTCACTAAGTAATCATACCGTAATGTTGCCATTCACAAAGCAGAAATGCTACAATATATTATAACAAAATTTGATTTTAGCAAATATTGTCGAAAGATATCTTATTAAACTTGATACAGTTGAATACTTACTTGTAAATCTAACTGTATATTCAGAACTGTTTATAATAATCCGTTACCCAAAATAAAACAAGCTAAAAACTTTTCGTTTACTATTAACACGCTTCTTCTTGCAATCTATTTTAAAATACACTCTAGCGGGAAAATTAATAATAATCGAATTTTTAAATTTCAGCTAAAAATAAACCAACGGTTTTTAAACAATGTAATGTATAATATAAAATTTTTTTAAATATTTCTCTTTTCATCAATTAAATTACAATCTCACCTAAAAAACAATATAAACTATCTAATTAATTAAATATTGATGAAGAAGCATTTTAAACGCTGTAATTGTAAAATGTTTTGTAATTGTTAAATGTTTCTATTAATTATTAAATAAACGCTGTTTTATTTAATAATTAATAGAATTTGAAAACAGACATGAAAAGTGAATAAATAGTTTTCTTATGCACATCAGTGAAGTAATTTTTTAATGTCACTGCACAATCAGTAATAATTATTGTCATATGATCTAATTCGGCCTACCAGATTTTTTTTTGTGTATATTTTACGCCCCCTTCCAATCAGGGAGATTATTAAGGGGACGCCAGTTCCAACCACGGGGTACACCCACACCTGTGGAGGGGGGCCCGATGGTGAAAGACGGGGATCACTGGGTCGGGCCCAGCCCCCGAAAAAAACCGGGACTAGATCCGAGACGCGAACCCGTGTCCTCCTGCATGGCACGCCAACGCGTTATCACTCGGCCATCCGGCCGCCAGATTGGCCGAGTGGAAACTCTTTGGCTTTCCTCCCAGTAAAAGAATTGAAATTAAATCTCATTCTTTAGAAAATTTGTATAGCTGTCTGAGACAGATCGTTGATTCCCGTTCTCTGTAGTCCAGCCGATCCCTCCATATGTCGGCCGGATTGGCTGCATGGAAATGTTTAGGCTGATTTCTAGTCTCGGTCCACGTGTTGAAATGGGGTCAGGACCAGGCCAGTCGATCTCCGTCCTCCGTCTAACCCCTCCGCAGGATCGGCCGGATTGGCCGCGTGGAAATGCTTCGGCTTTCCACTCCGGAGGACCCGGGTCCGAGTCTTGAGTCCCACCTCTTGAAAATATTTATCATGGGGTCCGGGCCTGGCCCGTCGATCCCCGTCCTCCACAATCCGGCTGACCCCTCCGCAGGGGTGGGCAGTCTGTGGAAGGGCTTGTTTCGCCCCGCCACTTAGTACTTTTACTGAGTGGAAAGTGGCTTCATCTGTTGACAAAAAATACCCATCCGCAGGGATGGGCAGCTTGTGGAAGGGCCTGTTTCGCCCCATCACTTAATAATCTTCTAGAATGGAAAGTGGCGTATCTGTTGACAGAAAAAATCCCTCCATAGAAGCAGACAAGAACTTGAAATGGTTTTTCAGAGTCGGCCGGATTGGCCGCGTGGAAACGCTTCGGCTTTCCACTCTGGAGGACCCGGGTTCGAGTCTCGGGTCCCACCCTTGAAAATATTTATCATGGGATCCGGGCCGGCCCGTCGATCCCCGTCCTCCACCATCCGGCTGACCCCTCCGCAGGGGTGGGCAGCCTGTGGAAGGGCTTGTTTCGCCCCGTCACTTAGTATTCTCCCTGAATGGAAAGTAGCGTCATCTGTTAAAAAAAGGTTTTTCAGTTGGTAATTGACGAATAATTTTGTTTCTTCAAACACGTCGAATGACAGAGAAAATCACAAGTTGAAGAAAGTCTCTTCTCCTTTATTTACAGTCTCTAGTTCCTTTTGATGTCAAAGGTGAACGTTCAATTTCCTGGGTCCTGGCGTTGATTTATTGTATCGATGCTGGAATATCAGATCCTCTGATCTTAATAATGCGGAGCGGAGTCTTGGTGGATGAACACTCACACAGCGTCCGATGGTTCGTTCAGGCTATCCGAGGGACGGCGGTCGAGCCGAACAGGTAGAAAATAAAGTGAATTGAAACGTAGCGAAATGAAGCGAAGCGAAGTCTCGAATCTCGATCTCGGCAAATTTCGCCTCTTAAAAAACCTCGATCTCGCCGGTGCCCTTCCCGGGGATGGCTTCCCAGATGATTCAGGTGTCAAGTCTTAGACTTTGCATTGACACCTGAATAAATCATCTACAATCTATTACCTCGAAACGAATAATAATGATATCTATTACATCCTGTTATTACGATTACGACATCGTTGTCATGATTATTTGTATGCCGAAATGGCAACACTAAAATATGTTTATGTACATCTGAGGTGGCAACAATTATAAGATTTCCATGGGTATAAAAGTGCCTTACTGGAGTGACAACACCACTTACATCTCGGAGGATAAAGCGGTGGCTATATCCTCCGAGATGTAAGAAGAAGAAGAAGAAGAAGACAACACCACTTCTTATCTTGGACCGTGTCTACTACAATCTATGCTTCCTGTACATATGTAAATACTGTATTAAACTTATGATTTCAATCTAAATGCATCTTGTATTGATATCACTAATAATGAGTATAACAATCGTCGCCGCATTCCTCGTATTTCTCGATAGGAGAGTTTCCGATCCCCACAAAACATAAATTATTTAATATTTATTATTATATAAAATATATTATTTACCGTTAATTTCTTGTATATTGTGGAACCTCGGGACTTTATATCAGTCTTTACAATATATACAGAGCCATTGAAATCCGGAAAGGTCTGATGGAATATGACGTCGATGTGAGTTATGCGCATGCCCCCTGAATAAACAAGTTGGTCAGCGTTGTCCCAACATATGATCTGCCAACTATGACAAAAAGTGCCGTTTTTCGACTTTGAGGATGTAGCTTTGGCGTGAAGTAGATCTACTTTCGGTCGCGATACATCTGACATCACTAACGTGGAAATCGAAGTCGGCCGGATTGGCCGCGTAGAAACGCTTCAGCTTTCCACTCTGGAGGACTCCGGTCCGTCGATCCCCGTCCTCCACAATCCGGCTGACCCCTCTGCAGGGTGGGCAGCCTGTAGAAGGGCTTGTTTCGCCCCGTCACTTAGTACTCTCCCTGAATGGAAAGTGGCGTCATCTGTTAACAAAAAAAAGTGGAAATCGACGGTAAGTCGAAGAACGCGCCCCAGAAAACAAGGGCGCGCCAACGCAGTAAATTTAAAAATGCGCTCCGACATTCATGCCGGAAAACTGATGGAACCGGAATATTGATTGCCGGATTTTTTATTATCAACCTGTATTTTGTTATCCATAGTTAGCTCTATGCTACTGACATAGATTCCGAAGTATCAACGTTAGTGCTGCATAATTAAACATTTTATAACAATTTTTAATAAAATATCGAAACACGTGATATCTAGCGATAGATTGATAGCTCATATGTGGCCTAATCATTGCCTTGTATATTTTCTTTTTTGTCAACAGATAACGCCAAAATTTATTTTATAAAAAACTGAAAATTTCGGCACAACAATAAACGTTTATTACACCGAAATAATGTTCTTTCTAGTGTTATGTTTTAACAAATCACCAAAATCTTTGAACGTTATGTGTATATGTGTGGAATTTCTGCTGTCAAGTAAAATTATACTGGTAATTTGATAAATTATTTCATTAGATAAGATTAACATTCACTAATAGAGTAGTATATAACATGAATAGTGAAGATTTTAAAATTGCAATCAGTATAAAATCAAATACCCTATCTTCTTGGCAGCCATTAATGTTTGTAAGTTTCGTATGAATGATTTAATATAATGAGATGAATGATTTAATATAACTTTTATCTATTCCTATGAACAGAGAAAATTAGGATTGAAATCTCTTCCTAAAATATCGATAGGGTATTTTTCTTTACGCTGTGTGGTGAAACTATTCATTTTCTCTTTCTGAGCATTCTGTAATTTGTGATCCATCCCTGGTTCATTTGTATCAAGTTAAGATGTCGACCCACTGGATAGAAACGACTTCAAGAGAAACGATCTAATTATCGCAGTGTATTAATGTAGTCATGTAGAAAATTTTAGCGGGTTTGTCTGCGATTAATAAGATAATTTCAGCATCTCCGTATAAATTCAGTTGTTTCATTGACGGTCTGTAAAAAATTTGAAAATTTCGGCATAACAATATGAACTTTATTTTACCAAAATAATATTCTTTCTATTGTTATGTTTTAACAATACATCAAAATCTCTGAAAGGAATGTGTATATGTGCCGAAATTCAGCTTCCAGGTAAAATTAGATTGATAATTTGATAATTTATTTCATTAAATATCCTTAGAATTAACTTAAGGAGTAGTATATAATATGATTTGTTAAGATTTTAAGAAAACATTTATTTTAAATATCAAATATCTTCTCTTCTTGACTGCCATGAATGTTTGTTTTTGAGAGGTAGCTACAGTACTGGATTAAATGTAATTTCTTATCACTTGACATGAAAAGGGAAATTCGGGTTGAAATCCCATCCTAAAATATCGTTATATTAATTTTCTTAAGACTGTGAGAAAAAACCTAATTATTGAACTATATTAAAGAAGATATTTAACATATTTTCAGCAGGGAGGTCTGTGTCTATTAAGCTCATAGACTCATATAGATCATAAGGCATTGAGCAATAAAGGGCTATAGACCCTGTTCCACCATGAAGGTATATAGCGGTCCTTCTGCGAGACATAACTCGGATTTAATCATTACCAAACGCGGCAGGGACAGAGTCCGCCATTTCCAGTCCACTTCAACGAGAAAGGCCAGGCTGATCCAGTCGACTTGCCGGGTGGAAGATCCTTCCGATCTCGACCTCACGTACAGTCCCGTGCAAAAAGTTTGTCAGGTTATAGGAAAAAATTCGGCTATCCAACAATACGCAAAAGTACCGGCAATAATCACGTCAAGAGCAGAGCGATGCTGCTGTAAGTTGGATAGGCATCATTCCACAGTTTCCATAGCTATAGGGGAGGGAAAGTAGTGTGGGAGAACTGAAAATTTTAAACTTCGAAAAGTATTAGATTATTTTGAAAGGAAGTCAGTGTTTATTTAATTATACTTTACACAATATAATAAAAACATAACTAGATACCGAAAAACATGACAAGTGACCACAAATATTAAGCAATAATAAAACAGTTACTGTAAACTTATGATACGAATACCATATAATAAGTAATATGACTCTATAATAAGTTGTTCAATCTTACCTTAAAGTTAAATTTAAAAGTTCACCAGGTAAAAGTGCCTTACGGAAATTGGTATCATTTCTTTTAAATAAGTCGAAGAAGCAGACGATAATTTCTATCGAGCATACGTTTGCGCATGCTCGATATAAATTATCGTCTGCTTCTTCGAACAGATGTGGTATATGGTTCACGAATTACGATTATCGAAGCGAATTGGAAGAAACATATAGAAAGAAAAATCAACAAAATTTCGAAATGACACTTCATATACCGTTATCCACCAAACAATTAATAATTCAAAATAGGCAAACAGGAATGACAATCAGCGAGCTATCCAAAATATTTCAAGTTAGTGAGAGAACAATTTATAGAATATGAAAACAGCATAATCTATAAATCGTTGTATTAAAATGTCATCTTAATGAATAAACTGTATATTTATATTTCATTGTTGATTACAAGTAATTTTTGCAAAGTAAGTTATTTGACTATTAAATACAGCAGCAGAGAAAATAGTAAATCTCCGATTAGTCGTGTCAATGAAATGGTGACGTCTCTTCCCATTCACTCTAAACCTATCTCCCCTATTAACAGAGACAACGGTAGAGTTCATTTCGTTCCACGGCGTCTTTGGACGTTAGTACCTGACGTAGTACTTGATAGTGAGTCAGCTACTTTCTCCCCTACACAGAACCTGACCAACTTTTTGCACAGGACTGTATATTGTGTTGCTGTAGCAATCGGGAATAGCCGAGAAAGGGCAGTGTCAAACACCACCAAACAACTGAATATCAGACAATCCATATCAAAAGCAAAGTTCAACAGCGGAAGGTCCTCCCACTACAGGAAGAACATCTTTAGGTCCAACCAAACCGCGATGAGTCACGGCTGGGCCGAGGGCGGTTACAATTTTGTGACTGTGCAATCCCTCAGAACAGTACATAAGGTCTAAACAAATAATCGCTCTTAGTGGCAAGGTGAGCACTCAAGGCGCATACCCATTGGTGGAACTACAAAGCACCAGACCTCGCAATTTGGAGGGCCAAATCATTTTTGTACTTTCTTTACCCTTTTTTTAAATTAACAAGATAATATAATAAAAATTAAATACACCATGAAAAGAGCAAAACATTCATTTAATCAGAGCAGAGCAGCAGTAGAAGCAGTAGCCAAAAATATGGAAATACAATAAAAGATGTGATTAGAATTTATTATTTTCTAATAAAAATATCTAGATAAAAATTTGTTTTTCTTTTTTTGTGGTAAGGGCCCAAATAATATTTTGCAGGGGGCCAAAAATTACAAGTTCCGCAACTGCACATACCACCCCTTGAGTCCATTAGGATAGTTTAAGATTAGGTTAGTTAGATTAAGCCGCCATATCCTCATGGGATATTCTGTATCTGGTGGCGGCCACTTATTCAGCCCATCATAGGCTGGCCAACACCCATGATGGGGTCAATAGGATGGTTGCAAAATGGGGTTCAACGGACCAGGCCCGGACCCTTCTGATAAACTGGAGGTGTGGGACCTGGATTTGAATCCGGATCTTTCAGGCCATGGGGCCATCTAGCTGACAGGATAGTTTAAGAATCCTCATATAAAATAGGATATATGATTACCATAATTATAAAAATTTATTTTATAAAAAAAATGAAAAATTTCGGCACAACAATAAGAGCTTATTATAAGGAAATAATGTTCTTTCTATTGTTATATTTTAACAATACTTCGAAATCTCAGAATGATTTGTGTATAATGCCGAATTTCTGCTGCCAGGTAAAATTACGATAATAATTAAATAATTTATTTCATTAGATATGCTTAACATTAACTTAAGGAGTAGTATATAGTATAAAGTTAAGAGTTTAAGAAAAAATTATTTTAAAATCAAATATCTTCTCTTATTAGCTGCCAGGAATGCTTGTCAGTTTCGCTAGAGTAAACAATTTAATGCTATTTGTTATCACTTCCTATGAACAGGGAAAAAGACTTCAAATGCCGTCCTAAAATAACTATAGACTATTTTTCTTCAGAATTTGAGATGAAACAATTCATTTTGTATTTCTGACTATTCTATTAAAAGTTTTCTGTGCGTGGTTCATTTGAATTCAGTTAATATTTCAACACACACTATAGCAGGGCTACTCAACCAGTCGATCGCGAGCTACCAGTCGATCCCGACAAGCTTTTTAGTCGATTGCAAGCCTCTGATCAACTCGTTTGTTAAAATTCTGCTTTACAATACTTACTTGATAGTAAAAGTGATTTGTGTTCTTATTGAAACAAGAAAAGTGAGGTTATCCCTGTGTTCTCGTTCTTTGTCTCTTTTATCATTTATTAAGTAATTGCAGATCAGATCAATCGATAGAATAATGTATAGTAATATATCAAAAACAATAAATGAAGATTATTTGGATGAGTAAGCAGAAGTTCGTTGGACAAATACATTTACAGTTTCAAATGTTTCTTTATTACACTACTCAGGTCTGGACAACAATATATTATTGTTCGGTACTAAAACAGTTAAATTTATTAAAAAATAAACTTCTTCAATTATTTAATTTTTTTTTTTTTAACTGTCCATAAGTATGAGCTTAGAAAATACAATTAAAATCTATTATTACCATGATAAATGGGAATATGATTTCTTTTCTCCATGATTAATGGCAAATGCTCTTGTCTAATATGTAATTCAGTTGTTGCTATTCTAAAAGAGGGAAATATCGAAAGATATTTTCGAACAATACTCTCCAATTATGAAAATGAATATCCGAAAGACTCTGAAATATGCAGAGCAAAAATTATAGATTTAAAATCAAACTTATATTCACAACAAAATATGTTGGTAACGTTTTAAGATGATCTCTTTTGTTATATCCAAATTTTGAATCAATTGCAAAATATGCACAATGCCAAATGAGCTGCTCACTTGTCAAATTGATTAACTCCACAAAACAAAAAGTAGAGAAAAATGATAAAATAATATACTTATTTTTTAAAATTCCCTCTAAATATAAATTCAAATCAATCATTGTAGAATGTATTATTCCATGTGTAGCTTTTATCTAATGACATATAAAATGATTAAGATATGTGAGGCCCACAGGCTTGCTGAGCCCGCAAGATAAGAACAAATGGTTCTCAACAGGTGGATAGCCTTTCAGCGGCGTGTGGCGTTGCAAAAACGGGTGATGAGACGCTAGGCAAAGATGGACACAGAGACTACATTTGTAGGAACAAGCATCTTCTTTTATTGAAGAGAGATTACAAAATTACAGTGAGTCCAACAATTGCATTGGAGGACAATATCTTTACAAAAAAAAAAAAAGAGAGAGATGCTCTCTCATTGATGGATACTAGCTGGGTTGTTTTCTCCTGCAGTCGGCGCAACAGCACTCTTCTCTCCACAGCTTGGTGGTGCGGTTTCCTCTCTTTACTGGGTGCAAATCGTTGGTGTTGAGACAGTTCTTGCTAGGTAATAGCGCGATCGGCCTTTCCAGTCGAATGCTCGATTCCAATGTTCTGAGTGTGAAGAACAGACGTTCGTCGATGATAGTGGGAAATGCCACAAGCAGTCAGATTTCCTGGAGTTTGAACTGAAGAGAATCGACGGGTTATCGGGCGATTCACTTCTTCTCCGGATCTGACTAGTTGTCCTTTGTACAGAGTGTACGACGTTTCTTAGCAATTAAGTGCTGACTGATCTAGACAGAGAGTTCTGAAAAAGGCAACTGTCTCTCTCTCGGGCTAGAAAACAGCTGCCCCATTCTCTGTTCGAATTCCCCATCTTTCCCTCCTGATGAAAGGAGGGAAAGACGGGGAAATAACATATTTGCCCTTTTCCCGGGAAGTTGCTATTGCAACCTCTGTCACATAAGTTTACACAACCCTTCCAAGCACCTGCAGGACATTTGAATCTTCATACAGTCCAAGCTGCAACATGTTTATTATTCTTTTGGGGATGGTAGCGAAAGGAGTATCTCGGACCCGGCTGGAAGAAAGACACAGATTCACCCAATGTTGACTACAAAGTTGTCAACCCTGTTAATTTACGATCGGGTGTGAAGTGATATTCTCCAGCGGCCCACATCTGGGTCTCCACACCACCCCCTTCATTCCAAAAATGATTTACAATAGTAGATCTATTTTTAGAGTGTAAATAAGCACATGGACCTACATGTACAAATTGTGGACTCTGCCGTGAAGGAATAAGTTCATTTAATACATCAATGGCAATATAACAATAATATTGATACATAAATTGATATATACTTAAATATACACACTAGGATTGTCCTCCAACATATATAGTTGCATTTATTATTCTCTCTCCAATACGCGTAAAGGCAAAACGATCTTCGCGGTGCGGCATGAAGTAGAATCACAGATTGAGAGAAGAACATGCTTCT
Source organism: Olivierus martensii (assembly GCA_000484575.1). Classification (NCBI taxonomy): domain Eukaryota; kingdom Metazoa; phylum Arthropoda; class Arachnida; order Scorpiones; family Buthidae; genus Olivierus; species Olivierus martensii. The sequence continues at coordinate 90,656 of AYEL01072091.1, forward strand.
CTGGCTAAAGGTTAATCGATTAATGTATGTCAAGGTCATTGGCCTAGCAACGATGGACCAATACTATAGCTGTTTGGCTGTTTCTTGGTACCGCTACTAGTATCCTTTGAGTGTGATTGATATGGGTGTTGTGTATTATATAAGAATGCAAATAGTCAAGGTTTAGACAGCAGTAAAAATAATAAAATATATGTATTTATTATACATTTATATTATAAAATTTAGATGTAGGAGATTATATAATGATAAAAATAAAAAAAATAAAGAAAAGGCATAATTACTAATAATATTGATTTTATATAATAATTTTTGACACATTAACATTGAGGGTTAATAGAGAAAAAAATTCTTACGTTTAATAATTCAAAAAAGATATAAAACTGTATACAATAACTCAATTTTTCATTTTGCATTTTTCCTTTTACATAATAGACACAAAGATGGGAGGAGGGAGAGAAGAAAAGAAAATCAGTCCTAAGGTCTTCGCCCGTTACGACAGGTACGCCCTCGGCCAGTTCCCGGGAGAGAACACAGATCGGGTTGATCGCTCTCCCCCAAGTCCTCCGGGTTGCAGAGATTACTTCACTTTGCCTGAGTGAATTCTTCAATACTCAGGTTCCTGAGTGATTCCTCCTCTTTAGACAGTTCTGAACTTGTGGCTTTAGTTCGCTGTATATTTCCTTCGGCTATGGTGAGTATTGAGAGTGGAGATGTCCCAGCAGTTTGGTATGGGAGGTGTGAAGAAACCGCATACCCTGGGAACATTCAGCTCCCATAGATAGCAATACGGCTGTTTTTATTTTCTTGTTTGTTTCTCTTTGCTGTTTTTTTCCCAGTTCGATGGCAGACCGAATATATGTGGCCGCTATGGTGAAAGGAGTATAAGACTCCAAAGTATGTGTTGTAGAAGGCAATGGTTCTTGCCTGCCTGTGGTGTCAGATGGGGCATCTGACCACCCATCCCATCCATCCACTACCGGCATGCTGGGAGTGGGACTTGATTGGCTTGTATTAATTTTTGTTAATTTTCCCTCGGCTATCGCCACAGAGGATATAAGAGCCTCCTGCTGTTCCTCGGGATCAGCTTCCAAGATTGAGATCGTCACCTCGAGACTGTTGTCATGGAGCAGTTGTGCCAACTCATCCTCCTTTATCCTGGCACCCAAGTTGTAATCCAGGAGGTCAAGGAGTTTGAGCTGGGCTTCCACCATTGACGTCTTGTAGGTGAGTGTTTTCAGGGAGGTCCGAAGGCCACAGTATACTTAAAGAGCTTGGCCTCCTCCTCTGTCCCCACAAGTTGTACTAGCACGTCAACTTGGGGCCGGGAATTAACTATGATTCTCGATATAAAGATGAGGAAGTAAGTCCCAAAGCAACGAGACAGGGTTACCCATGCTTGAGCACGTGGCAAGTTAATGGGAGTCGTTATCAATAGGCATTTGTTTCCTTTTGTGCAGAAAGTCTCTGCATTCTTATCCTTTATGTGGTGTAGCATTTTGTCTGCAGACCCTTCTCATCAGCACAAGAGTACCTGGTATGGGCAAGGGTATGGGCGAAATGCACACATCTTTTCATGAACAGTGATTTTGTGAATGAGGTCCACGACCGTGCAACCGACTGATGTGTAAAGACAGGTGTAGGGAATCACCTGCACCACGCTCTCCGACAAGGAGTGCCGTAGGTTTCCTAGGTGACCTCTACAAGTCAAGAAACTGTTGCAGACCCTTTGGAAACAATAATCACAAATTGAGTGTCCCGCTCCACAGGTGTGGATGGGCGGCTGGCAGGTCGAGTAGCACACAGGGCACTCGTATGAGGTAATAATGATTTTGACCATCGCCTCCACACTTAATATACTCCTCAGAATAACAGTAACACCTAATTCTTCTGCCATTGTTACAAGCACTGAAAATAAAGAATTACATTCGCATATTGAAGTTGGTACAAAAAAAATACAAAATCAAAAGAAAATATTTATGTATTTATATAAATAAGTATGTTAACAAAATGGGTATTTAATAATTAATGGATAAGTAGATAATTATATGCTCATGGCATAAAATAGATATTCACGAGGTTAAATATGTATCATGAAGATCGATGTATATGTTGGAACCTGTGTTCACATGGTTAACATGTCCTGATTAAGTGGCTATATGGCAATAGTGGCAATTAAATGCATAATGGTTTCTCTTGTGCAAAGGAGAGATCGAAAGACACACATGGTTTCGGCAATTTCTCCATTTCTACACTAGTATTAAGGGAAATTGATAGATTTCCCTTTTCTTTTTCTTGTGTTGACTTATTTTTGTAATTGTTTTGTCTGATTTCTCAGAATCGCAAGGGAAAGTGGAACATGTGGCCTCTGTCACCTCAGACGATTAGGTCATTGTCCTTGTCTCACAGTCACTAGTGTGTCGTCTGCATAACTCACGCACACGCTTTCTGTAGATACAGGTTAGAATAAAGATCATTGTGAAAAGTGACCCTGAGATTCCCAACACTATCTCTTTGTAGTAGTATCGTATTTCATTCAGATATTGTGATGATAACGATAGACCCAGTTTGTCAACGTGGGATTTTATGTCGCGTAAGGTGATTTCGGCTATCTCTAAGGATATATCCGTTGGTAATCTATCTATTTGGTCGACTTGTGTGGTAGTGTTTCTGTAAATTTGAATGAGGTTAACTTCGGTTCTATTCAAGATGTCCGTTAACAAAGGGAAGACCAAAGAAGTTCCAAATTGTCAATTTTCAAGTGGATCTCTGCTGAAAATGGGACATCAATTCAATTCCAGGTAAATAATATTTACATGAATTTCCCAATTTAATAATGTTTGTGCCGATTAATTTAGTGATTTGGGATTGTTTACTAGTACCATGTGTTCTAGAACAATCGATCACGAGACTTAATGGTTTGTTGGTGGCATACAGCCATGTTCCTGAGTCATCGAGTTGACGAAATACAGATGGATGTGTAGGTGTTACTCGTCTATTACAAAGACGATTAACCAATGTATCGTGACCCATAAATAATGAATATTCATTCAAGATCATTTTCTAACATTTCACTTACTATCTCATTCATTTTATCTCTCTGAGTATAAGGTATTCGATATGGAGGTAAATAAATTGGCAGGCTCATGCCCGTATTAATTTCGTTCTCAACCACATCATAGTTGTTTATGGCGAATACATGTCGATATTTGTATAACAACGATAACAACGGTTTCTTTTTGTCCTTTCCCTTTTAATCCAGTCAAAAAGATAACTGAAATCTTTTTGCGACATATTTACAGCCACATCAGGCTTTCTTAATCTAGCCCGATCTGCCTGTTCTTTTGTTTCCTCGCTTGCATATAGGAACTTTCCCACTGTTTCTTGCTTTCGCAATTTTATGGGAGTTGTGGTCGTGTTTGTTATCCTGACCGATATTTTCCCACGCGCTTTTGTTTTAGCCAACATGTCCATGGTCATAAGCCCTGGTGTATTAAGAGTTTCTGACTCTATTACCCCTAATTGATTCTTTTGACGGACACCTGTAACTTTAGCCAATACTATGATTTCAGACCTGGGAGGTATGGTCTGGTCCTTCAGCAAGTAAACCGTTTTCGCACCAGTTTGGCGGCTACTCATCGGCAACTGGTCTGGAGGGACGAGTCGTTTCCTACCTAGTTTGTTCTCTGAGCTAACCACACAACTTCCGGCGGAGAAATGCTCTTTACCTTGGCTGTGTCACAAACCTTCGAAGTTTAACTTCGTGCCGTTTGCTAAGACTCCTTAGAATCGTGTAGCGAAATCATCAGACGGTATTGCATTATTATATCGCGACCTAATATACAGTCGGTTAGAGCGGTTATTCTGGGGTTTACGACATAACACAAATGCTTGAACCACAAGGTTTCGATTTGGAAGGAAAACTCATATTTTCCGTATGTTTTAATTAGATGTCCAGTGACACTTTGTAATGGAAAATTCGGATCACGATATGGAGACAAAGATTTTCCCAACGCATTTACGAATGTCTTAAACAAGAGAATGACCTTGGTTCCTGTGTCAATTGTTAAAAAAATCGGTCGACCATTAACTATGCATTTTAAATTTGGATCCGAGTCTCTAAATAATTTGCTTTCATACATTCCCTTGAACCGAATCATATTTTTCTCCCTAACTTTATTGTTGTGTTTTTGTTCCTCTTTGCTCGACATGACGTTCCATGAATGGTTTAGTTTGCCCCTTTTTGCTCCCGTAAATTGCTTAAGAGTAGGTTCATCTCACTTTAGTCCAGATATTGATCCATCGCAATTTTGACTGCGAGTCTGGCCCTGAGATTTACATTGTGGAGTCAATTGTACTGGCGTATTTCTTAAATGCTGAGGTGGCTGAGGTGGACCACATTGTCGGATATCCCCTCTTGTGGCGTCAAAGTTAGGGGAAGTAGGAAATCTAGGTGTTGACTTTCTCCAAGTCGTAGAAGTTCAGCGAACTGTGAATGTATGTGCCAATTGTATCACGGAGGTGCATATGAACATGACGGGTGGTTCCACCCTTGCTCATTGTATCTTTGAGATGTATAGGGGGTAAAACGTGATTTTCCCCGAGGCTTTAGCAGCTCTATTGTACGTGGGTCGATCGGTAGTTGTGAATCCGCCTGCAATGATTGTGGCTCTAATTTACTGAGCCTTTTACTAATCTGTTGAATTGTGGCCTGCAATTCCACAGTTCTGTCTAGCTCCCGATTGGTATAGTCAAACCCAATCAAGGCGGCACTAGCCTCGCCTATTTTTCTGACATAGGGTCTTGGTTTAGATATTGCTTGATCTATCAACTCCTCACGGGAAGCAACTAACAAGGCTTCCTCAAACGTCTTTGGATCGTGCGACATTACACTATGCTTAATTTTGTCTTTAATGCCATTGAGAAATTGTACTCTCAAATGTTCATCCATTTCCTTCCTCTGACACATCTCTACCACTTTCCTTTCCTGATCATCACCAGTATTTATATTTATTGTCGTCTCTGCTGCAAGAGACTGCAAACTAACTGCAAATGTTGCATGTCCTCTCCTCGCTGTTGCATACAAGTGTGAAATTGTTGAAGCCTGATTGTGTATGGAGCTTTTACAAATCGCTGCACCATTAGCGTCCTAAATGCCTGATAATCTGTTACATCTTTAGCTTGGAAATCGTGCCATGCATCGGCCGGATGGCCGAGTGGTAACTCGTTTGCGTACCATGCTGGAGGACCCGGGTTCGCGTCCTGGGTCTGGTCCCGGATTTTTTTCGCGGGTTCGCGTCCCGGGTCTGGTCCCGGATTTTTTTCGGGGTGCTGGGGCTCGGCCCGGTGATCCCTGTCCTTCACCATCCGGCCCTCCTCCACGGGTGTGGGTGCAGCCCGTGGACCCCCTCCACAGGTGTGGGTGCAGCCCGTGGTTGGAACTGGCCCCGCCTTTAGTAATCTCTCTGATTGGAAAGGAGCGTAAAAATGCAAAAAAGTGCGCTTCCACGGGTGTGGGTGCAACTCGTGGTTGGAACTGGCCCCGCCCCCTTACACGGGTGTGGGTGCAGCCCGTGGTTGGAACTGGCCCCGCCCCCTTAGTTAATCTTCCTGATTGGAAAGGGGCCATAAAATATGCAAAAAATAGGCTATTTCGGACGGCCGGATTGGCCGCGTGGAAATGCTTTGATTCAGTCTGTGGTTGGAACTGGCCCCGCCCCCTTAGTAATCTCCCTGATTGGAAAAGGGGTGTAAAAAAATTATATTAATATAGAAACGCATAATCTAATTCACACAGACGATATATATAATAAATAAATATGCAAAAAAAAAAATCGTGCCATGCATACTCTCTGGCGATACCTGTCAATTTGCATTTGACTATGCCTAAACGCTGTCGATCGGTCCGAGAGGCTAATGCTGCAATTTCATCTATCGTATCGAAGAAGTCCGATATGCATTGAGTCGGTTTGCTCGAAAATGTGGGAATCAAGCCAGCAAAGGCAAAAGATCCCCCAGAAGATATTTCCGTACGTGACCCCGTCGGGTCCTGCATCTCGTCAGGTCCCGACGAAGTCTATTAAATTTTTTTCAGCCACATTATCATTCCTTTGGGCCTCTATTAATTGCTTCTTTCCCACTTCTGACACCAATGTGAGGCCCGCTGGCCCAATGAGCCCGCAAGATAAGAACGAACAGTTCTCAACAAAGGTGGATAGCCTTTCAGTGGCGTTTGGTGTTGCAAGGACAGGTGACGAGACGCTAGGCAAAGACGGACATGGAGATTACGTTTGTAGGAACAAACATCTTTTATTGGTGAGAGATTACAAAATTACAGTGAGTCCGACAATCAGCATCAGAGGACAATACCTTTACAATAAAATCAGAGAGATGCCCCCTTGTTGACGGATACTGGCTGGGTTGTTTTCTTCTGTGGTCGGCGCAACGGCACTCTTCTCTCTACAGCTTGGTGGTGCGGTTTCCACTCTTTATTGGGTGCGAATCGTTGGTGTTGAGACAGTTCTTGCTAGGTAATAGCACGATCAGCCTTTACAATGTTCTGAGTGTGAAGAACAGACTTTCGTCGATGATAGTGGGAAATGCCACAAGCAGTCAGATTTCCTGGAGTTTGAACTGAAGAGAATCGACGGGTTATCAGGCGATTCACTTCTTCTCCCGATCTAACTAGTTGTCCTTTGAACAACTGAGCGAATGACGTTTCTTAGCAATTAAGTGCCGACTGCTCTCGACAGAGAGTTTTGAAAAATGCGACTGTCTCTCTCTTGGGCTAGAAAACAGCTACCCCATTCTCTGTTCAAATTCCCCATCTTTCCCTTGTGATGAAAACAAACAAAAATATTTCCTGTTTTCCTGAGAAGTCGCTATTGCGACCTCTGTCACATAATTTTACACAACCCCTCCAAGCACCTGCAGGACATTTGAATCTCCGTACAGTCCGAGCTGCAACACATTTATTATTCTTTTGGGGATGGTAGAGAATGGAGTATCTCGGACCCAGCTGGAAGAAAGACACACATTCACCCGATGTTGACTACAAAGTTGTCAACCCTGTTAACTTACGATCAGGTGTGAAGTGATATTCTCCAGTGGGCCCGCATCTGGGTCTCCACAGATAGTACTGTATATCCTTGCAGTAATATTTATTTTTATCACAATTTTTGTGTGACTGATGAAGTTAATCGATTTGGTAAGTGAAAAAAAAGAGTAATAATAATACCATCGATTTAAATCTTGAAAATATTTTTAAAAATAAGTTAATGCAGTATATATTTCAAATGTTAAACAAAAATTTGGTTGCTAAACAATGTCAGAGCATTGGGAGAATGAGGTTGAACACAAAGAATTAAGGTTGATTCCACCATAGATTTATTATACTATTGTTCCGACTAGCTGCTGCAGAAAGCGGAACGGTTAAAAACTGTCACAGATAACAATTTTGCTTTCGGGTTCCCACAGTCACAGAAAGCTTCGCTTTCCCCAAGAATCTTAGTGCTGTTCCCATGATTCATTTCGTGTAAAACAAAATGGACGCTAAGTAATGAAAGGCTTCACTGTTTACGAAATGATATTAACAGCTGCAGTAAATGAGGAAACTGCTGGATCGAAAATATTTATAAGAAGAAATACGAAAAATGTTTCTATTCAATTTTGATCAGAGATGAGATTTAATAACAAAGAAAATCTCGCCTTTGACAGTTAAGTTTGCCAACAATTCAACATTGCAAAATGCATGGATTTTATTGGTGGATGTTATCTTGACGGATTTTACCGTCGCGGAAAAGTTTAATTTATCTAAACATTGGACGGTAGCGATTTTTACGCTGTGGTATGATGTCAAAACCAAGCTGCTTTTGTCACGCACGTATTTTTCACCACGGTTCCGTGCTAATGGGAATCAACTTTTAGACGCAGTCATCGAGTTATGAGTCTCGTTATTTTTGTATTTAATCATCTTTTACTTTGTTTAATATAATAAATTAAATATCCACATATAACAGTAACCGATTAATTATTTTTTATGACAAAATGAACAGCTTGCCGTTATCATCTAATATATACCATTGTATAAAAAATTACTTAACTAAATTCTTATTGTGTATCCTAGACAACTAAAGAAAGATCTTGACTAAAACCAAAAAAATTATTGAATAAAAATTGGTTAGCCAAAACTTTTATGTAAGTAGTATCGCACCTTTCCTACACGTTTCTCAATCGATCCTTCCAATTTAGTGATTTAACAGATGTCAAAATATAATTCTAACTTTGAAGGGTAAATACAAAAAATGTCTTAAGCATAATGCGACACTTATAAACGTTTGAATTGCATTATTACCACTGTTTACATTAGAATATGGAGTTAATCGAATTGGCTTCTGAAATAAATTATTTATTATTCACTGGCCAAAAAAAATTTTGTCATTTAGTGGTGTTAAGCCTAACTATTAGAAAAATAGACCAAAAAAATTTTGTCATATAGTGGTGTTGAGCCTAACTATTAGGAAAATTTATTTTTATTATAAATAGTTAAGAGTCACCAATTACTGTGACACTAATATTTTAAAAAATTCAAAAACTGGAGTTAATCGATTTGGCTTGTGAATGGCTCAAATATGGCATTAAAATTTTCGTCTATGTTCCCATGTATTTGTAGTTATTTTCATATTTTCATGTTAGGAAAAATTAATTTATTTTATTTAATAAATTTTGAATTATATAGATGACAATGCTATTTTTGTACTTTTATTCCCTGGATATTGATAGATCACTATATCGCTCTAGTGAAAAAGGTAGCTCACAGTCATAAAAAGGTTGGGCAGCCCTGCACTATAGGATCAAACGTCTATAGAAAAAAGATAATTATTGTAGTATGCTATTGAAGACATTTCATTAATTTTCAGAAAAGATGTCTGTGTTCATTACGATATTTTAAAAATTTCTGTATAAATTAGCTTATATGATGATTGTTCTATAAAAATTTATTTTATAAAAAAAAGCTGAAAATTTTGGCACAACAGTGACAGTATATTATAGCGAAATATTATTATTTGTATTGTTATGTTTTAGCAATACTTCAAAATCTCTCAAAGATATGTGACGAATTTCTGCTCCGAGGTAAAATTAAGCTAATAATTATAGAATTTATTTCATTAGATATACTTAACATTTACTTACGGAGTAGTATATAATATGAATTTAAGATTTTTTAAGAAAAAGCTATTTAAAATCAAATATCTTCTTTTCTTGGCTGCCATGGATGTTTTATGAATGTAACTTCAGTACTTGATTGAATTTAATTTGTTATCACTTGATATGGACAGGGTAAATTGGAGTTGAAATCTCGGTCTAAAATATCGGTAGGCTATTTTTCTTCAAACTGTGCGACTTCAAGAGAAAAAACATAATTCTGGAAGTATATCAATGCAGATATTGTTTAAGAATTTTTATCATGGAGGTCTGTGTTTATTAAGATATTTTATGAATCTTCATATAAAGTAGATCATTTGATGATCGTTCTTAAGAATTTGTTTTATAAAAAATAGTAAAAATTTCGACACAAGAATAACATTTTATTATAGAGAAATAATGTTTTTTTCTATTCTTATACTTTGACAATTCTTTAAAATCTCTGAATGTTATGTGTATATATCCCAAAGTTCTGCTTCCAGGTAAAATTAGGTTGATAATTTGACAATTTATTTTATTAGATAAGTTTAGCATTTACTTTTGAAGTAGAATATAATATGAAGATAAGATTTTAATAATAAAATTATTATAAAATCAAATAAGGTGGAATGGGGTAAGGGGGTACTTGGGGGAAATGCATTATCGGGATTTTTTTATTATAAGATAATC